>JAHHUM010002050.1:0-255485 GCA_036173005.1 Crenichthys baileyi | reverse complement strand
AATAGAATAGAATAGAATAGAATAGAATAGAATAGAATAGAATAGAATAGATCAGTTATGGTTAACAAAATTATTTTTCTTGGCGAGATTTCATGGCTTTACGTAGCTACCTCATGTGACATCATGGAAAAATATCAAGAAATAAGGTAAGATATAGAGAGAATTGTGGACCTCCAGAGATCTGGTTCATCTTGAGTACAAATTCCAGTTAAACCAGTCCTATACCAATGAAATTCCACTCAGAGAGGAAGAAACCATTCTCCAAAAGCAACCTCTAATACCAGACTCTAGTTTTAAATGTTCATAGGGACAAATACCTTATTTTTTTGGGAGACATGTCCCGTGGTCTGATAAATAAAACTAATATTGAAGAGTTTGGCCATAATGGCCATCAATACATTGGAGGAAAAATGGTAGAAGCCTACAAGCCTGAGAACACCATCCCATCATGTTGTCTGGGTGTTTTGCTGTGGGAGGAACAAAATAGATGGCATCATGAGGAAAAGCATGTGAAAATATTGCAGCAACATCTCAAGACGTCACTTTGGCAATTAAGGCTTAGGCACAAATGAGTTTTTCAAAAGGTCAACAACAAAAATCATACAGCCAAATTATTTACAAATTGGTTGCAAACAAAAAAAATCCGAATGTGTTTGAATGGCCATCCCACACCTGAGATCTGTGCCTCATGAAAACTTTGCCTGACTCAGTTACACCAGTTCTTTCCAGAAGAATGGGTCATAATTAGAGCAAACCATTGTGAGAAATCTGTGGAAAGATACCCAACATTTGGCCCAAGTAATAGAGTTTAAATGGCAATACTAACCATCTTCTAGGAAAATGTGCTAAATCTTTTAAAAGTAAAAAAAAAAAATTCTCAAAAAATATGTTGGTGTTTAGCAAATAGAAAAAATGTCAGTAATCCTAACTGATTTAAACCAGGAACCGTTTAGTCTGATTGAGAAAGAAAATGTAATGTGTCTCTTTATTTAGTGCATGTAAATACATATGATTACAGCTGTACATCTAAATGTTATTAACAGTCCTCCTTGCAACCCTATATGCCAGACTATGGAGATATAGAAAATTAACGGATCTTATTAGTACCTCACTCCTGGCAATATTTAAAACTGTCTTTTTTTTAATTACCCTCATTCACGAGATTTAAAGTTCAAATGGCTCTCGCGAACTCCCACACTTATCAGCATACAAGCACAACACCTACGCGTGTGACCCCATTTACTGAAGCTGCTGAGACAGGTGCCTGCTTGTGTACTGCAAAAGGCCAAAGTTCACATCTGTGTGTCGAAAAGAGAAGTGTGCAGCTCTGAAGGAACTCCTCTTCTCTCACTCTGTGTTGACATGTTAATTGATGGCAATGTCAGCCTGGGCGCAGCTCATTTACTTGAAGTGTGTCTCTTGATATCTGTCGCAAATTCTTCACACCGCCCTTCCTATCAATTTCATTCGAACGCTAAGTGGCCCTCGCCCTGTCTGTTTGACAAGACTCAGACAATACACTTGAATTCAAACATACACACACATACACACACAGAGCTTATTGTTGATGATCCTTATCAGCCGCTCAGGGGAAATGATTGGAGACACTTCAGTACTTGCCCAAATATTGCCCTTTGACAGCCATAATACCTCTGCAGTGTGGTGTCATTGGAATGTGGACCAGGGGTCAGTCTGGCTCTGTTTTGCTCCTGCAGGGATTCAGCGTGTCTTTAGACTGGGATAACTCTGTATTAACATGTCAGATGCACTCAAAGACAAATACACCCACCAATATATTGTCAGCAAGTGTATTTTTCTGGTTTTTGTGTTTGGGTTGCAATCTGTTGGAAAACATCACAAACATACTCCTACCTTGTTAACCTTTTGTATTTTGTCATGTTACAACTGCAGAACTTTATGTATTTTGTTGGGGATTCATGTGATAGACCAAAAGAAGGTAATTCTTAGTTGTAAAGTGGACAGAAAATATTACATGGTTTTAACATGTTTTACAAATGCAAATATGGAAAATGTGATATGCACTTTGAAACCCCTAAATGGAATCCAACATCTTAAAGAGCACTGTTTAATGCATCATCCAAAAATGGAAAGAGTACGGTACAAATGCAAACCTACCAAGACATCTAAACTGACAGGCCTTGCAAAGGGAGTATTTGTCAGAGAAGCAGCCGAGAGGCCCATGGGAACTCTGGAGGAGCTGCAGAGACCCACAGCTCATTGACAAGAAAACTATGCTATGTGTGGTGGAACACCAGCACTGCAAAGAAGCCTGAACACACAATCCCCATGGTGAAACATGGTGGTGGCAGCATCATCCTGTGGGGATGCTTTTCCTTAGCAGAGGGAAGGTTTGTCCAAACTAATGGGGAGATGAATGAATGTAAATAGGGGGCAATCTTAAAAGAGCATCAGTTAGAAGCTGAACCTGAGGTTGAGGTTCAGCTTCCAGCAGAACATCAACCAGAAACATACAGTGGGAGCTACAATGGAAACATTTAGATCAGAGCATGAGTTAGAGTGGCCCAGTCAAAGTCCATAACTAAATAAAATTGACCTGAATATTGATGTTCCCACATGGTTTAAATATGCAAGGTTTGTAGACTATTTAGAAAACCATGTATCATGTTACTTCCACTTGACGATTATGCACTACTTTGTGCTGGTCTATCACATAAAATCTAAATAGAATACAATGAAGTGTGTGGCTTTTAAAATGTGAAAAGTTCAAGGGTTTCACACTTTTGCAAGGTACTGTTGGACTGTGGGTCTGTTACAGTGTAGGATGTACATGAGCGAAACGGTTTCGGTCTTGTGTAAGTTTGGGTTTTAGGTACAACAGCTACAGTAGCAGCCTCAAACTAAACAGAAACCCACTGAGTTCATTTCAGCAGTTTGCTTTAGTAGTGGTCATTTCATTTTCTCTTGTGAAAGTGAAAATCATATGTTTCATATGCCTTTTGTTTTGATTTTTTGTTGAAGAACAGAAATTTCTCACATTTTAGGACATTATATAAACCCAAAATATGTTCAGGATATGTGATGCAGTCGCTGTTTTCTGCCATTCATAACACTTTGACTGGTTTGATCAAGAAGCAGTTCTGCCGTTAACTTGGTCATCTCAAAACTCTGACCCACCCAGGACAGGTTGAAATGCAGCTGGTTGACTACACTGTAGCTATCACCTGCTGTAAAGCCTTTTTCTGCACTTTAAATGGAAATTATTTTTACCTTTGTCTTTTACGCACAAAGTAGTCCTCTGCATTAGTTAGTAGCTCAATTTTTATTATTTTGTTATTTAATGTGATGTACTGGATTGATAACTGTCTGAGCCCTCAAAAACTCTCTATTTTAAGGCTGATTCAGGCTTCCGTATCTCTTATTTTCCCTCCAGGTTAGACACTATGGAACAGTGTACTATCACAATGCTTAATTATAGTGTATGTAGTCGCGTATGTTCATTATTTCTCCATTGTGAGAGCCTGGTGAACATGATGACCGATTTCTTCTCACAAGAGCGCACCACGTCGCACAGTCCTTGGCAGGAGTCTTAATTTGAGAGTAATGACATTCTTTACCTGATGCTCTTGCCTTATTAAATGTGAGCAGCCTTACTTGCTGTGAGGCCTACCTGCAGCGGTCTACCAGCTACACTGCAGGTTATTTTAGAGTATTTTCAACAGCTATTTAGGCACAGGAGCAGAATTCACACTTTGAATAGAGCTCATTAAATGCTACAGTGGTTCGGTCTTAGATACAGTCAACACAAAGCACTTTTCAGTTTGAATTGCGTATTTAAAAACACACTCAAGTACAGATTTCTTTATAGTATTTGGTAAGACACGCGCGCATCTCCGATTTTCATCACTGGCCTAATCTTACTTCGCACACACACGACAGCTATGGCACTTGTCTACTTGAAGCACAGCTCCTCCGCTTACATACAGTGCCCTCCCAAAGTATTTATAGCCCTTTAACTTTCACATTATGTCACCATCTTCAAACCATAATAAATATGAATTTATTACAACTGTCTTGCGCATGAGCATCACAAAAACAGTGCATAATTGAGACATGGTCACAGGTTATATATCACGATGTCTAGCGTTGCTTTGGTCTGAGAAGTGCGAGGGGCATTTGTATTACCCAACTCATTAAAATTCCTTTCCGTGTGCCTCATTTGAAGGCAAGTGAAAACCTCACTCCCTTTCCCCCTTTTCGCTACATTCTTCCTTGGCACCAATATATGACACCCCTATCCACGCCACCCCCTCACCACACCCCTAAACCCTACCTTTCCCCCCCCTTCCTCCCCCTCCTCCCACCCCCCCCTTTTCCCGAAACACGCTTTATATGGCTGTATGCCATAATCTGTTATCTAAAACCACAGCACCGTCAGTACCATCTCTTTGTATAACTCGTGATCATAGTTATTGATCAGAACCCCAACGATCGCCGACACGCACACAATGCGCGTGAACAACCCATATAATTTTGTTATATGTGTTTGGTGATGGTTATCAGACTGGGTAATTTCAAAACATTAATCCACTTTAATGCAAACCACTTCATTGCAGCTCTGGCTGAATGTTTGGGGACATATTGAAAGGTGGTGAGCCTCTATCTCAGCACTTCAAGATACACTAAGGCAGCTCTTTGCAAAACATCCAACGCTCCGTCATTACGAGGCCGGGGATCACTGACGACATGTCACTGCTTTAACTCACCAAATTAAAAAACTGGGTCATTAGCAGGATTCTGTAAAGCTTTATTGAATTTCAATGAGGCAATTCGGCAATTTGTTTCAGGTGTGTTGGACCAGGGACACATTTAAAAGTTGCAAGAGACAGGCCCTCTAAAACTGGTATTTGACAGCCAGATTTAGTTCATCTCACTTTTCAAATTTGTTTAGAGAAAACCACATATACTTTGTCCTCCACGTCACAATTAGACACTACTTTGTGTTGGTTTATTGCATAAAATCCTGTTAAAATACCCTGAATTGTCATAACTACCAATTATGACAAAATATGACAAATATATAAAAAAGGCCTGTAGGTGTGAATACTTCAGCAAGGCTTTACAGATTCCCAACGATCTCTGCCAGTCATCAGATCACTAGCTGAGAGTTTCTAACCTCTGCAGCAGCAGGCACCGGACTAAGTAAACCAGCAAGCTGTCAACCTGTTGGGGATCATTGGAGGGAATAAAGGTTATATCCAGCCCCTGGTATATTTATCCCATCGAGGTCCCAGAGCAGTAGGTCCATGCGCCTCTGCTGTGTCATTAATACGAGTCGTCCCTGCAGAGCGTGCAGTGGTGGCAGAGGGTTTAATCACAGCCAGGAGGCATGAGAACAAGCCTCAGCAGCCCCCCTAATCTCCTTTGTGGTTAGACGTATTTGGTCAGGGGGGCTTTGAACTTTACAGCTGCTCATATCTGATACCTTCGAGGCTTTATTTGATTCCATATGTAAATGCAATAGGGATTGATGAATTAGCTCATAAAGACCATTCTCTGAGATATATTATGGCTTTGTTTAGCCATCACAATCAGATTTTCCTCACACACAATTTGGCTTGATTAAAGTCCTTATTAAATCAAAATTGTATGCTGTATTGTGTTATCCAGATTGTGTTTTTATTAACTGATCTCTCACTGTGATGCTCTGTCCTCAGGCTCGTGTGTCGCACCGGGAGGTCCGCACATGACAGGACGGATTCTGTTCGCGTGGACGTGGATCAGAGCGGGACGGGGACGTCAAAGGAAAGCTTTGCATACTTGGTGAGGATTCTCCAGCCTCTGACTCTCCTGCTGGAGTTTTGCTCCCTTTTCTGTCCGTTGCTTCCTCCACATTCTTCTCTTTTGCTTTGCTCCCCACTGGGAAAGTCTTCCCGAGAGTGTCAACTGAGTGTTAACAGATGTGTTTTATGGTTCAGAGGAATGTTGGTGTGTGGGAATCTTCCAATGTCCATCTGAGCTGAGGCTAAGAGCAATTGTCATGTAGCTTTCTCTGCCAACAAAAACAAATATAGAGACTGCTGGAATGCCCCCTTTACTCTGAATGTATCAGTGGCTGAAGAAACCCGGCCAGTGCTTTGGAAATTAACCTCAGCCCACACAATCTCTCATTGGTATAAGGACATTCAGCCTGTGGAAATACCCATGTAAGTTCTTTGTTTCTCTGCGTTCATAGACAAAGAGTTTCATAATTCACAGCATCGTTTCAGCAGCTTCTCAGACTACCTCCGTCCATGAGTCATCCCGCAGAGAACTAACCCCAATCTGAAAACCCATCATGATACATAAAGATGAAGAAACTCTGAAACAGGGAGTTTAAAGGAGGTGACTACTGTG
Source organism: Crenichthys baileyi (assembly GCA_036173005.1). Taxonomy (NCBI): domain Eukaryota; kingdom Metazoa; phylum Chordata; class Actinopteri; order Cyprinodontiformes; family Goodeidae; genus Crenichthys; species Crenichthys baileyi. The sequence goes on along the minus strand of JAHHUM010002050.1, from coordinate 249,110 downwards.
GGAACTCCTCTAAGGCTTTTTTTTTTTATCTCTAAGATGCTCAATGAGAGCGAGGCTGAAGGGGAAGATGTAGGGAAAAAAAGGGAAAAAACTGTATTGGAGACAGGATGTATGTTTTGCTGCATCTCCTTCCTCAAAATTTTGAACGGAAACATCTGCCTCCTTCCAACCACATTGACACAGCAAAGCACAATAGGTCTGCCCGTCCCTGCTCGCTGAGGAAGTGAATCCTGTCAGCAAGGATAAGAGGCATCCCTGGAGGCGAGGTTCATGTAGGGGATAGAAAGTTTAGAAAAAGCAGGAATGCTGATTCGGGTAGCTGCAGATTTGGATATGGATAATTTGCCGTAGGACTCTCTCTCTCTCTCCATAAATGAGCAAGTTTCAATGTATCTGGAATGTCCATTCATACCTTAATGCATATGCATTAATAGTATTTTTGTGTAACCTACAGTTTAAGGGCCAAGCACATGCTTACATTTTTACAGTCCCAAACTACAATCAGTTTTTTTGGGTTTCATGTGCTACATCAACGCATAAATACAAAATGGAAAATAAAATTTAGATAGTGCAGCAGATACATGTTTTAAAATATTTTTTTCCAAAAATTATCTGAATAGTGTAACATGTATGTGTAGTTACCCCCCTGACTCAATACTTTGTAAAACCACTTTTCAGTGCAAGTCTTTAAGTGTAGCTCTCTACTAGCTTTGCACATTTAGAGACTTTTTGCAGTCTCAACTCTGAGGAGCTTCCCTGTCCCTAAACTAAAGCATGATGCAGCCACCACCATGCTTTTCTATGGGGATGGAAGGTTTAGGGTTTTGTTTAGTGTTAGTTTTCCCACTACCCAGAGCATTTTGAGTATTTTGCCAAAATGTTCAGTTTTGGTCTTCTATGACCAGAACATCTTTTTTACATGTTTGTTGTGTCCTCTACATGTCTTGAAACAAACTACAAACTCAACTTCTTATGGCTGTATTTTTACAATGGCTTTCTTCTTCCCACTCTTACATGAAGGCCAGCTTTATAGAGTGCATGAATAATAGTTGTCGTGTCGATACTCTCGTGTTGGCTTTGGATCGCTGCAGCTCCTCCAGGGTTATCATAGGCCTCTTGGCTGCTTCTCTGATTAATGCTCTCCTTCCTCCATCCTCTTAGTTTAGCGTCTTTGTAGCCATGTCTTTGTGGGTCTGCAGTTATATCATCCCCGTTCTGTGTTTGGACGCTAAATTAATCAGTGGTCTATGAGATGTTCATCGCTTTAGATATTGTTTTATAACCTAACCCTGTTTCTCCACAATTTTATCCCTGACCTGTCTGCTGTGTTTCTTGGTCATGGTGATGCTGTTTGTTGTCTAAAAATCCTCTAAGAGCTTTACAGAACATCTGTATTTATACTAGCATCATGCATATGTGTTCTCTTATTTCTAATCAGGCGACTTATGAAGGCAGTTGGTTGCAGTAGATTTTATTTAGGGCCATTTTCCTTTCTCTTAACAATTATGCACTACTTTGTGTTGATCTAACATAAATTCACATTAAAATAAATGGCAGTTTGTTCAAGGAGAGTGAATAGTTTTGCTAGGAACTATACAGTACAGAATGATTGTACAATAATGGCTTCAGCTGCACAGTAACATGCTGCAGCGTGGGCTGTCTTCACAATTTTCTTCATGTCTTTACTAATATAGACAGTAGCTGTCTCAGCCAGTCTGCAAAAACGGAACAATTAAACCTCAGAGGAAGAGAAGTGATTTTATTCGTTGCAAATAAAAGTATCATGGAGGAGAAACTTTGTCTAAATAGGCCGGTGGGAGAAGCTGTCGGATGTCCAGTTATTAATCCGATGTATTGTTTGTCATGTGCTGCTTCGTTGTTCTGAATGCAGGTCCCCAGTGTGAAGTCAATATATCCAGACAAAGGTTCTCGGGCTGGAGGAACCAAAGTGACGATCCGTGGAGAACATTTGGACATCGGCTCACAAATTAGAGTCAAGGTCAACAAAACAGAGGAGTGCACCATCACAGAGTGAGTACAACCTTTGTTTTAACATTTTTAGTTTTTGGTTGTTTGTACGTTTTTGAACTTAGACCCTGCTTTGGAAGTCTACATGAATTCTACCCATTACAATTACAAATCATTTGCATGGTTTCTTTTCCTTCCCATGTATTAATAGCTTCCCTTTTTCAAATAGCGGATATTAAATGCATGAAGTGACAATGAAATATTCAGAGTGCATTGCTTTGCAAGTTCTGCATAACTTCCCACAAGATTAAATTCAGCACTTCTAGTTGTTGCCATAGTGCATACCAAAATAGCTCATCCACTTCTGTGTAAGTCTTTAAAACTGCAAAACATGAAACTGCAACAGTAATCAGAAACATTTTATTAGATTAAATATTTTTCTAGACATCACAAGTTGTGTGGTTACAGTGTTTACATCTTTTGCTTGTATTTCTTTAAAGGAAAACAGATCAAATGATTAAATGTATCATGCCTCCAACCTTGGAGGCTGACGCTGAGCCAGTGACAGTGTGTGTGGAGTTTGAAGACCACTCTTGTCAGGAAATGGAGCTTAGCACTACATACACCTATGAGAAGAACCCAACTATAAGCTCCATCCACCCAACAAAGAGCTTCCTCAGGTGGGTAATCTGTCAAAATGTATCGTGAGTGAATTATTGGCTTTTTTGTGGCTGAGACATAACAGTTTTCTGGTATTTGTATCACAGTGGTGGCAGGACCATCACAGTTAAAGGTCAAGGTTTTGATCTGGTTCAGAGTGTCACCATGCATGTTCTGGAAATAGGACAAACAGTAAGCAATTCATCAGCAAAGCTACATGAAAAATCACATATTGTTATTATCTTAAAAGTATTAGATTTATTTCTGTTTTATTCTTTTGCAGAACTGCACCGTGCTCTCCCCCTCTACTATCACCTGTCTATCTCCGGAGTCCAGCCAGTCCCAGGAAACCTCGGTGCAGTTCGTTTTGAACGGGGTCCCCTACACCGGGGACAGCCCTTCCTCCTCCAATGACAGGCCCGAGGAGGAGGACGAGGAGCCTCAAAAAGAGCACTTCCAGTTGGGATATGTGGAGGACCCTCAGTTCTTCACCGCCAACAAGGAGAAGCAGATCAAACACCATTCAGGAGAGCCACTGACTCTCATCATTAATGTGAGTAACGATGCTGAGATGTTCAAAAGCCTGCATCCTTGCTGTGTTCAGTTCTTGTTTAGTCTGGTGTAATAACTCTATTACACTATGCTTGCCTGTGCTTTGTCCTTAAATAAAATATCTACATTGGAATTTTGAGCAGGTACAAGGTAGAGCATCCTAGCTGTGCATATGGGGTTGCTAGTATTTATTTTCTGCTATTAACGTAATTCTAGAAGTAAAGTAGAGCACCATTCATATGTATTAAAAACTCTGGAAAATACTTGTACAAATCCTTAAGTAAACTTTATAAACCTTATAAAACTCTTTATCTCTGCAGTTCCCTTACCACCCTGATCACTGTTTGACATTGCAAAATAAACCTGGGTGCTCAGCAAACCCTGTTTGTCATAGTTTCAGTTGTTTTAAACTTTGTATTCATTGCTCTGCCTGCAAATATGGGTAATTTATTGACAAGTACTTTCTTACTTATGGATGACATGTTCTCTTGTGTTTCCTTTGGAGAGAAGGCTAAAAGAAACAAGCTCATGTGTGATGTAACATCTATAGCGAAGCTAACAGGAAGGCATTACAATTAAAAACTCCCAGACCCTTTGATTCACTCAAAAAAAAAATAGCTTCAGGTATATTCATTTTCTAAGTGTAAGTAGTGCCATTTATTGTGGCACCAGTAAGGTGTCAAAACAGGAATTTCCTATTTCCCACTGAATTAATGTACTGAAGTTAAACCTTGGATTATTTCCATATTTTCAGCGAGAGTTTGGTGTACGGCAGTAAAAGATAAATTCATTTTAAAAAACTAACAAATGTCAACCTCGTTGTCCTAGATGACAAGATCTTTGAGGCAGGATTTATCCTATGGGTCAAGTGAAAATATCTCTTAATCAAATCTACTTACATTATGAGGCCAAGCTGACCTACTAGCATCCCCAATAAGATGAACATTTCTGATCACTTAAAGCCACCAACAGGTGATGCAATTTCTTAAATTCATTTTAAAAAACTAACAAATGTCAACCTCGTTGTCCTAGATGACAAGATCTTTGAGGCAGGATTTATCCTATGGGTCAAAAATAATAATATAGTAATAAAATCTACTTACATTATGAGGCCAAGCTGACCTACTAGCATCCCCAATAAGATGAACATTTCTGATCACTTAAAGCCACCAACAGGTGATGCAAATTCTTACTTGTTTTATGGATCAAAAATCCTTACTTAACAAGACAAACTTGACAGTGTACATCAGAAAGAACTGTGTGTGTCCTTATTTATATTCACTAAACAAGGAGGCAAAACCAGGATATAACCCAATCAAAGACCCTGTCCTCCTAAGCATGTTGGAATGGGTCTGTTGGTAAGGTGGTGATGGGCGTAAGGGAGGGGCCAGCAACCGGCTCAATTGGAGCCCGTACTGTTTGATGCTTATCTGGCTGATTTAAGCACCTGTCTGCTTGAATCCATCACGTTAAAGGGCTGCCGGCTGTGACACTGCGCGACACGCACTTTGAGCAGCACAGACAAGGATGTCTGAACATGATGCCACCTCCTCTTTATGTGTTAGTGTGTGCTGGGAGGAGGTCGACCTGCAACTCATGAATCGTACACAAACTGTCTCCACCTGTGGCCTACAATGTGCGAACTTGTCTGTTGTTTACGCGGTAGCTTATTTAGTAAGGTGGATCGCGAGAGTTGAATGGGCGAACACTCTCATGGGTGGGAGGCTGCAGACAGAATATGTTTGGGCAGGAAAAAATTACACATGGAGTGCGTATAGTACTCTACAGCTATCAGGACCAGAGGTAGGGCTTGGTTGTGCTGTGCATCCTTCTTCACAACATCTATTTAATCCAGCTAGGTTTTCTGTAATAATATTGTGCATTTTATATTGATATATAACATTTTAACCAAGCATTTAAACACATATATGTGATAGTTTTCTTTATGTGTGTGTGTGTGTGTGTGTATGTGTGTGTATGTTGTGACGAAGCACTTTTTGACAAAGATTTAAGAGGTTGTTTCCTGTAGGGATCCTCTTGGTTTAATCACTAAAAGGAGACCCTCTGGTGATAAACACACACTTACACACACACACACACACACACTCACGTACTCGTTACAATCAGTGTTCGCGCTTGTAGCCTAATAATATGTTGTGCATGATCAGAAAGTGTATCTATGTTCTGAATACATGAAATGGTGTTGAATGTAGTTGGTGTATCATTGTGCTCGGGTTGGCGATTCGATCCTGTTGTCAAATAGTGAAATCACAACAGCATTGTTTATACCAGGTTAATTGCAGGGACCAAAGCATGCTTCAGTCATGTGATCATTGTGGTTTTATATAAAGAATAGAAGGTAGATGATAAATGCATATTTGCTACTTTTGAGTTGTTACAAGCTTTGTTTACATAATGTTTGCAACACATTATGGCCTCACTTTGTGGGAGTCACAATTGTGTTGAAATTTCACAAAGCGATGGTCTCAGTGCGCTCTTGTTTTGTATGTATGGCGTTTACACTAATTTTGTCAGGTTGTGTGGTTGCGGTCGGTGGTTGTGTTAATGTGACAGGTGTGATAAATGGGTCCGGGTGAACAAGGGACAGCATCAAAAAATTCTCCACAGACATTGGATAAGTAGTCTAGGGGGGGGATGATGGATCCCGCTTTGCTATAGTCCTGTTAAAATCTTTGCTCCAATCCAGAGTTCTGGTGAATGCAAAACAATCACACGTTGTTGGATGACCGTTCAAAGTCAACTGAAGGGCATCCTGTGGTCTAAAGATGATATAGGGTAAACAAAGGACGGGTGTGTGATGATGCCCTGTGTGGGTATAGTCTACTGTCTAACTACGTAGACGTAGACAAGCTTGTTATGGCCGTACACAGTGCTGGACCGGTTTCTTTTGTTTTACAAACGTGAGATATGATGAAGGCAGAGGTAGTTCACAGTCAAAAATGGAAGGAAGGAAGATGACACAGACTCGAGATAGGTCCTGGTGATCTCAGAATGGAGCACTTCTTGTGAGATAAGACCAGGAACAATCAACCTACTGGTCCTAAGAGTATCAAGTTCTATGCCTTACCGTATTTAACCAGCTGTGAGTCTACTCTTGCTGGTAAACAAGACCTATTTTCGAAAGACGACACAACCCACTAGGGGAACACACGAAGCAAAGTAGGGTATAATGTAAAGATAATGAAGGCAAGTAAAGCTGTTAAAAATGGTTGCGCCGACAATACAAAACCTCCAACATTCAGTGAACCTGAAAAGTAACTGTCGGTTAATTAAAGGACTGAGTGGTTGCCAAACGAAACTCATCAAGATGCGCGCGTAGCTAGACTGTGTAATAAGATTGTCACGGTAAAGGAATTTTACACCAACATGCCCAGGCCCTCCAGAATTGTTTCTAGGCTGGATTGTGCTTGCAATGAAAATGTAAACGTAAAGATGACAGCAGCGATGTCTAGGAAATACTCTTCCGACTTTTGATTAAAGGACATGGTTGTAGATCTACATCTGACGAGATGAGGTACCCAACATTAACAAGTTTCCAAAAGTGTGTTCCTAATTAAAAATGTTACTAGCCCCTAACGAAGGGTAGACAGACAAACATCCTTCACTTTCCAAGCCAACAATGTCGTTACAGAAGCCACAAGGAGCAGCGTGAGTGGACAGTGAATATGTCAACCAGCATAAACAGGAAAGAATTACCTTCCACTGTATAAAGCTCAACCGTGTGTACAACCTCATAATCTGACAGGCAAGAAACACATATAGAGGGACATACGTTGGTAGTGAGTGGGAATGAGTATGACAGAAGGGATTGTAGGTCTACCCAAGAGCCAGCTATTGATGTAATGAAGGTGGTGCTGACACGATAAAGTGTAAAAATCACAAGGAGGGGGTCGTGCCCTTTTAAGATAGTTGTACAAATAAGGACATCACAGAGCTGGATTAAGGGACAGACAACAGTGCAATGGGGTGAACAGATTAGATTTAATTGCGTCAAATAAGAAAAGACCTCGTGTAAAGAAGCTGAGTGTGTTATTCTCGACTATTCAGGGATGACGAATCGTCCTGCTTGTGTTAAGAACTGCCTAAGTAATGTCTACTGGTACACTCTTTGTTTTATATGTGTTGAAAAAACAATGGTGTAAATGAACAGTGATGTATTTTATATATAAGACCTAGCAAATGTATTCCTACACTGAGAAGTTTCTTACACAAACTTCAAAGTATTTTATTGAAAATTCATGTGATAGACCCAACAGACGTTGTGCATAATTGTGAAGTAGAAGGAAAATATATGCTTTCCAATTTTCTGTACATTTACATCTTAAAAAATAAAGGTCTGATGTGCATTTGTTTTCTGCCCCTTCACTCTCAACCTGAAATAAAGTCGAATACAACAATTGCTTCACTTCGCATGGGCTCACGCCGTAATAAGGGTAAATCAGAGTGTGCTCTCAAACCCTATGCAGTTCTTTGTGTAAAAACACCACCAGCTGCAAGATCTTTGGCTTGATCTCAACCAGCTTTAACCATCTAGAGAAAAATATTTTCACTCACTCCTGCTTACTTCAAGAACAGCCAGGTTGAATGGAGAACATCTGTAATCAGCAGTTTTTAAATTCTCTACTGGATTTAGGTCAGGACTTTGATGGCCAATTCAAGGACATATAATAGTGCTACATATTCCAACACATGTTGCAACTGAAGGGGCTCTTAAGCTGTTTATGGTCTTATTGCCATGTTAACATACCTATATGGGTGCTGTGCTGAACAGGTGAAAACCACCCCACGTCCAACTATGGTCTACAACGTTTTTTGTAGCATAAACCAGTTTTTGTCCTAGCACTGGGATGGTGGCTCTCATGTAATTTAATCTCCATCTCATCAATTCTGTGTATCAGTGACAAGTAGTCGTCAGGATCAAAGTTTACTTGAGAAATTAGAGGGGCCACGGATCAGTGCACCAGTAGCAATCATAAAGTGCTTGCAGGTCAATGGAAATAAACACCAAAGAAATAAAAAGGACATAAAGAATGAAACAAACAGCACCACCAACGTTAAAATTAGATAGGCATAGAAAGGGTATAAACAGTAGGTTGCTCGAGAGGGATGAACTCGAGACTGTGTAATGGACGTCACAGATACAACAGTGAGGGGTGTTTGGCGAAATACCTGGTGCATTAGGTTAAAAATACTTAGAATCAAAAGCTGCTGTAAACAAAGTATTTTCAGGCCTGATTTAAAGGAACCAACAGTTCCTCCATATCTAAGTTTTCAGGGAGCTCAGGAATCCGTGAAGAGTTTTCCTGTCCCCACTGTAGAACCCAGAATGACAATGCCACCACCATGTTTCACTGTGGGGGTAGTGTGTTATGGGTGATGTGCATTGTTAGTTTTCCTAGCAGCAAAAGCGTTTATTATCATCGCAGGTGCGCAGTGTTTGATCATACCGGCCCCACTGTGTGTGTGTGTCTTCATATATGTACACATAGTGAGCAACCTGTAGCTCATATGTTCAGTCTGCTGATTTTTCTTCCAACAAACCCTAAGCCTTCATGCAGAAGGCATGAAATTTATACTGAGGTTAAATCATACCTAGGAGAACACCATTTTTATCTGAATGTGACATCTGAAGGAAACTGGTTCAATTGGATTTTATTATCGAGAATCACTGGTAAAATGGGGGTCTTAATTTCAAAAAAGCCAAAACCACCCCTTTACAGGGTTTTTTAAATTGTTAAATATTTTTCCTAATGAAAGTATCCTTTTCCTTTTTGTTCCGAATCCCCCTGAAAAAACCCCAACCGTTTCCAAACCCCTGGAAAATGTTTAAAAAAAAAAGGGTTTTTCAATTGGGGGGGGCTATTGCAATGTGCTTTTTGTGGGTTTTTAGCATCTGGGTAAGGGTCCCGTTTTAAAGCGGTCCCAACTCTTAGCACCCCACCAAACGGAGGTTTTATTTTTTATATTAAATTTTTCGGGTTTCAGCAGGAAAAATGCCGAACGGGCTGGAGCTGGTACCTGAGGAATACTCTGTGATGATTGGCTCCTACCCTGAACCCCAGCTTCCAAAAAACACCAGCCCGTTCCCCTGCCCATCAACGGGGAGCGAGTCCAGTGAAAAATGAGCTTCCTGTCACTGTAAAATACAAAACCCCCAAAAACCCTTACCCACAAATTTTTTTTTCAAAAAAAAACTTCCCCCTATTTGGGATCTTGAAAATTTGCTCGGAAAAAACCCTGATAAATTTCAACTCCTTAAACCCAAACTGTCATTTTAGAAATTTTTAAACCAAATTTTAGTCAAAAAAGAGGGCCAAACTGTGATGTTAAACCCAACAGATTTGGTGGTGTAGGAAAACCCAAAAGAATGTAAATAAATGTCTGAGCCACTCTAACATGTTTTATGAATGGTTTGGGGGCCAACCCTGACAACCCCGAAAATTAAACCGGGGGGTTTTTAAACCCCTCACTTAGTGGGCACAAAGTAACAAAAAAAAACAGTGGGCACCCCTGTAAAATTTTCCCAAATGATGGTCTTTCCCCCTTTTTTTCTTTACATTGCTAAAAACAATTTTTCTGATCGTGATGATTTTCCAACCCCCCAGTGGGATTTTTTTTATTCCCAAATTAAAAAAAGTTTAAAAAAAATAAATCATTCTACTTAACTGAAATTTTTTCTTTCACATTGTCGGGTTTTTTTTGTCCATTCTGGTCTGTTTTGATAGCTTTTTATTAAAAGAGAAGCAACTCATCTATATTTTACTATGAGTAAAACTGGTATTGATTTATGAAATAGACCTGAAACATATGTTCTCAGCTAAGTTGTGCAGCAGTTTCCTCTACGTTGGCAATAGGAAACTCTTCTTTCTCCCTCACCCCCTTCTTGGGTACCTGTGACATGCTTGGGTACCGGCCCACCTGTTCTGTCTATCAAGATCACTCAGAATAAACAGGGGTAATTAGCAACTAAATGAATGGAGGGCAAGGGTCAGAGGAGATGTCATAACAGAAATGGGTGGGCTGCCTGTGCATGAGCAACAGTGAGTGTGCGCATTTGACAAGGCTGTAAATATAGCCCTCACATTTATTTTCTTTTGTGTCGGCAGATCTAAATAAATGCCTATATGCTGTGCTCAGGCAAAGTTTGTGGCCATTAGTGTTTTTTTTTCTCTTACTTTCAGAGGCAGATCTATTTTTGCATGCCTGTGTTGTGCTTGGCTCTGAAGTGCTGGAGCAGTAGACGTGATGAAGCAATGTTTTTCTACCCCAAGCGAAACAGGAACATGGAACAATGGCATTTTCTCCTCCATTACACCGGGTCACAGCGGTGCAGTCTCTGGAAAAGAAGGCTACTCCATGTAAATAAGCCCCTGAACTCAAAGGGGGATGAAGGAATGCTGAAAGCAGGGAACCCAATGAGCTTGTTTCCCCCACAGAGTTGTGTGTAAGAAGGATTTGGTTTGAGGATTGGAGGGTTTTTGATCTGAGTCTCTTTTTATGAAGTATGTTGGGATTGCAGTTGAGGAGGGAACGATGTGAGCTGGGACCACAGAGGACCCTGCTGACTAATCAAAAGGCAGAAGTGAAGTTCACTTCTTGCCACATCTGGGTTAGTTTAAACTGGGTGACTCTTCCAGCTCAGAGAGAGAACATTTTTCAAAACCTACAGCGTAATTTCTTTTTTGCATGTGTGCACCTGTCTCTATTACAAATGGATGGGCTTGTCTGTGTATGTGCCAACACCTGCGCCCCTACTGGGAAATGTTTTAGTATGTTATTTAGAAAAAATGTTTGTCCTTATTTTTGGGCAACTAAATATAAACTAACACTGTGGAATAAAGGTTTAGAGTGGAAATAAGACCAAAACTAAGCCCTGCGGATCAACTTTAGATATATTTTTCTACTATTTCAAACATCATCTTGGTAAAGATTTCTTTATTTTGTCATCTTCTTTGGCCAAACTATATAAAACTGTATCAATTACATTTGAACAGGAGGTAAGGGAGAAATTATTAAAATAATACTTGTAAAGTATATATCTGGTTAAAATATCTGGTTTAGATACTATTTTGACAGAAATTTGTACAAATAGACTGACCCGGCCCAAGGCACAAGCAAGCTAAGCTGTTGCTTAGGACACCCAGGCTAGCAGGGGGCCCTAAAGAGACCTTGAATTATTAAGGACATATTTCCCAACTTATATTTCAGAAGCTGTTTTTTTTGTTGTTTATTCTTTTTGTTAAGTTAATTGAGAATTAGCTTTTTTCCTAAATGTCTCTCTTTATTTTTTTTTGTCTTTTTTTCAGCGTTAAATGAGCCAACATTTTGAACTGCACAATTGTTTTCAAAATAGCAAATTTAAAGCAGAATATTTTGATCAACATAAATTAATTAATGTAACATTTATTTGGATAAGAACTGTCAAGTGTCCTACATACAAACATAAAAAGTAAAATTATTATAGGTATATTAGTAGGGTCATAACTTAATTCTCTGACTGTAGTTTATTATTTTCTGTTGCTTGTGTCTAAGTTGGGGTCACCTTATATAGTATAGACCATTTAAATAAATCTCAACGAGTAAAATTGACAATGGTCTATGTGTGCTAAGCACAAACAGTTAACAGGATGTTGTTGCGGTGCCCTCAAGGGCAAAAATCTCTTGATTCAACTTTGAGCTTTGCTTCTTGCTCCATCCATCTTCTCCCCAACTCTGCACAGTTTGCCTGCCCCTGCTAAACAGCTGCATTCCCACAGCATGATGCTGCCACTACTGTGTTTCATATAGTGGATGAAACATAGCAGTAAAAGTTCTATTTTGGTCTAATCTGACTACAGCAGTTTGTTCCAGATGTTTGCTGTTCCACCTGCAAACGTAATCTGGGACCTAGTTTGGTTTTGTATTAACAGTCTTCCCACCACTCTTCCAGAAAGGTCAGATTTGTGAAGTGTGTGACTAATAGTTGTCATGTCTACAGATTCTCCTACCTGAGCTAAGAGTCTCTGCAGCTCTCAGTTTTTTACACTCAAATTCTCCAACAACCCTTTGAGACAGCTGCATTACTGAGTTGAAATTTCACACATGGGGGGGACTTTATTTAATACTTAGATTACTGAAAGCAATTGATTGCACTGAACCTTGTTTAGGGGTATCAAAGTAAAAGAGGTTTAATACAAATACCTAACACTCTTTTCTGATTTTTGTTTGAAGGACATTTTGAAAACTAGGTATTATTTTCCATCCACTTCCTAATTATGCAGCACCTTGCGTTGATTTAACAGATAAAATACCAACAAAATAAAGGTTGCAGCTGTAATGTGTGAAAAAGTAAAAAGTTCAAGGGGTGTGAATAATTTTACACAGCAGTGTAGATTAGAAAAGTTGTCTTTCATAATCTGTTAGAAAATAATTACTTAGTGGGTTTGCAATTGGCTTTTAGAGGCTCCAATCTGAAACTAAAAGGGGCAAAGGTTTCAGCAAAGCCTGGGAGTAGAGAGACGGAAAAAGACAAGAGCTTAAAGGGCTTGTTCATGACTTAAGATTAACTGAAAAGCTGCATAAAGCAGAAGGAAAAAGGTATTTTCATGATATGTGAATTGGAACGTGCTATTCTGATGCAGTCCTGGGATAAAAATATATTAAACGAGTCCTTTAATGTTGTTCCTCCTCATACCTGCCCTGTCTTCCTGAGTTTTCTCTCTCCATCTTTGGATCTGTCTTTCAAATATTCTTTACTACCTGTATGTTATGGAGTATAAATTTAAAGGAAGAAGAAGAAAAATGGTTATCATACCTCAAGCACATACCCAGGGACAGTAGCTAAAATTAACTCAGCTTGAGAGGTTTATTCCTGTATTTCATTTTACTTAGTCTACTGCAGCTGTATTTACTGCTGCTAACATCAGCTGCTCGTTTTAAGCCCATCTAAAGGGCTGCTGCATTGCTTTTAACACGTCTTTGCAGCTTTGGAGTTAGCTGTTGTTGATTCCTAATAAAATGCACAAAAAAATAAATTAAATACCTGAACACCTCTGTGTTTTCATGATGCTGATATAAAGAAGGGATTCCTAATATCAAAGAATGGATTTATTTTAGGAGTGGAAAAGCCTTTATGTTATAGCAATTTATTGGCCAAGTTATTGTAAATTTTAATTAATTTCAATATGTGAGGATTTTAACCTGTGAAATGAAGTTGAAAAGTCTTCTACAGGCTGTAAATATTACGTATTTTGATCCTTTTGATTTTGACTTTGCTGAGCAACCTGGACAGAAATGTTAGAGAGAAATCTTGATTAATTTCAGAGGGAATATGTTGCTGAGTTTCTTGCTCAAAAAGCAGGTCACAGGCATTTTGGACTTGGGTGATAGGGATATAAACATACTAAGAAGATGTGAATCTGTTGGATTCGTTGACTAAAGACAAATTCCTCATCATATGCAGCTAAGTCAGAGATTAAACTCTAGACGGAGAAAAAATGGGCTTTATGTAACATTGTTACATGTTAGATCTGAATGTTTTATTTTCACTGACGTTATGATTAGAACAATGGTTCCACCCTGATGACACATTTTAAAACAGAAACAAATCAGTCATACTTTTTTAGTTTGTTGTGTTTTCTCTCAGAAAAAGAAGATAATACACTTTATCTGTAACTAAATAATTACTTTTTTCTGGTTCCAAGATGGAAAAAGAAACAGAAAGTCAAAAGCCTGAATTTCAAGTGGCAGGACTGGATATTACTTACCTCAATCCAATATGGCTACCATTTGTTTACAACATAGTGACAGCTGCATTATTAACTTGTTTATTTGTATCTCATAAATTCACTTGCCTTTCATTATACTGTGCATCTTCTGTCATTAAGCATGTTGCTATAGTGTTTGAATGCATAAGCAATAAAATTATATTGGCTTACCAAGTACTTAACCTGGTAACTGAACACTGAAACAGTCACCAAAGAAAGTCCCAAACAACTTCAAAGCATATTTAACCACCAGCACTTTTTACCGGTTCTCTGTCATTAGGCATGGATCGGAATGAGAACGAGAAGTTGTGATAATATTGGGTGAAAATACCACATTATCTTGACTTGAAACAGAAATGTATAACATAATCCAATAGTTTTTTTTAAATTGACAACAGAATAGCAATAATTATTCAAACTACTGCTAAAATATTGAAACATTTTGATTATTACAGTTATAATAATTTTATCTATGACATATATTACTGTCATTTTGATTTTGATACAGAGTTTTAAGCCAAGATATCCACTAAATCTTGTTCTTTTTACCTATACATGGTGATTTTTTTTGCTTTTTTGCTGTCAGATTACCTATTGGGTGTGCCAGCCTGCAGTCGACTGCTTTACAAACATGTTGCTTGTAGCTTGTAAACTGTCGTTTTAAAACAGTGTACCTTTATAAGAGTGATGGGTGGTACTCCTTTAGCTTTCACACCATAACTGTGTGTGTTTTGCTAAACCAAAAATATTTCCAAATTGCCAAATTGGGAAATTTGTCATTCATTTGTCATTTTGTAAGTTTAGAGACAAGTCCTGGAGTCTTCTTTCTGCCACCTGACCAGCAGTGACAGCAACGCGTGGGGTAGGGGCAGCATTGTGTTATGCTCCATATACCAAGACAAAATTAACTTTAAAAGGATGAGTGGTAACAATATGAGTGGTATGATGGCACATTTTTAAAACCGGAACTGTTTATAACCCTGGCACACCTCTGCAGTCCCATGCCTGTCATCCCTTTTAATTCCCTATAGTTCTTTGCACCATGCCTTGCTTTTCAATACTGCAGTTTTCATTTGAGGCAATCAATGTGCATGAACAAATTATCTTTATTGCTGTTTGTGGTAACTTTAAATGATAGTTTAGCTTGTTATTGGTTATTTGCTCTGTATTTAGCTCATTAGTAGTTGATACAAACATTTCCTCTGAACACAGCCCAATTACCACCAGTGGTGCTGGGTTTAGGAAATGTCATTTGCTCACATTTGTTATTTAATGACATTTTAATTATTTTTAATTAAATGTAACTGCTATTTCTGCTAAAACAATCAAAATTCAATCAAATTACGACCAGTGGTGTTTGAAATTACCACTGTAAGATAAATTCGGAACAAAAGGGAAGTCTGATTTTTAGCAAACGTAACTCGGTTTCATGTGGCACTTTTCTTTCTTTTTCTAGGTGCAAGTGGGGAACTTCCGCCACATGATCACCAAAGTGCAGCTCGGTGGCAGCGAGTTGGCCATCGTGGTGTCCATTGTGGTGTGCTGTGTGTTGCTGCTGCTGTGCACAGTGGGTAGGTCCAGCACACACACACGCACACACACGTGCTTGCTGGTGGATGATGGATGTGTGCCTGCTGCAGCAATGGATGCTCCAGATGTGGACTGAGATAAAAGGAATTCTAGGCTTGTAGTTTCCTGCACTTGCTTCATCCCTCTTTGGTATCCAGCACACAAAGACTAGTGTTCCTCTTTCTGTCTTCATGTGTGTGTGTGTGTGTGTGCTGTTCTCTGTAATCAGAGACTGAGATGGTCTGTGGGGCAGGTGTACAGGTGAAAATTAGTGCTAGCGTGTATTTTCACACCATTTCCCATTTTGGATCATATATTCATGAAAACCCCCTCCGTTTCCTGCCAGACATTTTAGGTGCGATGCTACTGATTACAATGTGTGCATGAATTTTGTTCAGCCATTAGACAATATGGATAATGTTTCATTTAGGATTATAATTAATTTAAAAAACTGTGACACAGAAGCTTTTCTGAAAATCGTCGATAAAAATATTTCAGGACCGTTTTAACCTCTTATTGTGTGAAGTGGTGTTTGTTTTTCTCACTCTTTGCTGTCCATTGCAGCTCTTGTAGTGTACTGCACAAAGAGTCGGAGGGCTGAACGCTACTGGCAGAAAACCCTTCTCCAAATGGAGGAGATGGAGTCCCAGATCAGAGAGGAGATCCGAAAAGGTGGGGTTAAAAGAGAAATACTGACTTAAAAGACACGGTATTTGTCTGTTTTTTTATGTTCTTGTGTTTGCGTGCAAAAAAGGCACGTGCTTTGGAGGCTGTCTCATCTGAAGTGGGAAGGAGAAACAAAAGTTGACAGATTTGTGCCTAGTAAGCATGACTCATAAAACGCAGAGCATGACAAATGATCAGTCACACACAGACCCACCATTTGGCCACATTGTCTGTCCTGCATCTATACGAAGAAGGCTTCTGTGTCTATATGTTTATGTGTGTGTCTGAGCATTAGAGTAGACCCAAGTGAAGGCCACTTCATGTCTGAGCACCTAGATTTATGGACCAAAGATGTGCGGGGTGGATAGAGAAAGAGAAATGGAGGGAGGAAGCGATAGGAACGAGGACGAGGGCCGCGAGCCGGGGGAAGAAGCGAAGGCGTGGGAGGGAGAGAAGGAGGAGAGGCGAGGTTATTTAGTCAGAGGACACAGATAGATTTGTGGACGAGTTCATGGTGAGTGCGCACAAAACGAAGGATCTTTCTGCTGAGAGGAAAGTAGTCCTTTTAAAAAAGGAGGGGTAAAAGACGACAGGAAACTGGTGGTGCAAACATTGCTCTAACAGGAGGAGTTTGTGTGAAAACAGAAGCACAGGGATGGTTTTGCATTTGGCCTTCTCCATCTAATCTGGACTAAATTATGTGATCTGGTTTAGAGGATAAATAACTTAAAGGAGTAATAAACCATACATCCAGTGCCTTGCAAGTGTTTAGATCCTCTAGAACTTTAAAGTGACTTTTTGTCCAAGAAGCAAGACTCTGTATTGTATAAAATAAAACTGTATATCACCTGAAAGCACTATTTCCACAGTGAAAGAATAATGGTGGCAACATCATGCTGTGGGGAATCTTCTCTTTAACAGAGACAGGGAATGAGGTCATTGAACCTAAACATAGCGTATGCGCAACAACAGAATAGTTCAGATCCAACCATATTCATCTGTTAGAAAGATCTAGTTGAAGTCCAAGCCTAAATTCAATTCAGAACTTGTGGCAGGACTTGGAAAACCGATGTTCATAGATGTTCTCCATCCTATCTACCTGAGCCTGCGGTATTTTATAAGGAAAAATGGCCGAAGAATTTCAGTTTCTAGATGTGCAAAGCTTGTAGAGACAGCCCAAAAGACTTCGCAGTACAAAGTTTTGACCATACTGATATTAAATTACACATTACAGAGGTAATGTCTGGAGGCAATTGGCTGCACTTTATTTTGTTTAGGGATATGGGAATAAAAGATGGTAAAAACGCACAGCATTCTTTGAAAACAATGCTCCCTTTTTCCTTCCAGTTAACAATTATGCACTATTTAGTGGTGATCTGTCACATAAAATCCCAAAAAAATGCATTAAATGCATAAAGGTTTGTAGCTGTATTAAACTTCCATACGTTTGTAAGGCACTGTAAAATCCCTCTGGTCTGTTGTTTCATTCTTTCTCAATAGACAGACCCCAAAGATATTGCCATTTTAACCCAAATATGTCTCTCCTCCTGTGAAATGAAGCACTTTGCCATAAAAAATCTCCAGCCTCTCATTAGAGAAGAACATTATCCTCTGCTGAAACATAGCAGGGCTGCAGTATTAGCATGTAGTGAGGAGTCTGTGCCTGGACATGCTGATACTGTTTCTGCATGTGAACCTCAGCCTGCACACATGTTTTGGATAAAAGCCCCAGACTGGATTTGGCTGGTGTGATTGGCATTTGGTAAATATTTGCCTCCTTACTGAGATGGGCTGCACAGTCTGGCAAAGAAACAGGGAAAAAGATCACAGGATTAAAGTTTTCTATGTTTAATATTCATCAAGGATATGACCCTAGACAGTAATCATAGCATCAGAACCCAAACACATTTTATGTATGTTGCTTCACAAAAAAAAATAATGTGATGATCCAGACTAGAGGTTTCATTGTTCCTTGCATTTTGTCCTTGCAGGCTTTGCAGAGCTGCAAACAGACATGACAGATCTGACCAAGGAGCTGAATCGCAGCCAGGGCATCCCCTTCTTGGAGTACAAACAGTTTGTCACACGCACTTTCTTCCCCAAGGTGAGAAATGTTTTTTTAGCCTGTTATCTAAGTCTGCCTGGCAGACTGACACTGCCATTTTTCTCACTGGGGGTTTTCATATTTGTATTACTCCCTGCCTTCCTCTTTCTTTTAAACATTTCCTACTGCTGGTAATATGCAGGATACAAATTCACCTTGGAACTTTTAAACACAAGGTAAATGTAGAGCGAAGTTGGCTCAGTTTGGCACCCTGCAGAAGAGTTAATGTTTTCCCAATAGGTAAGCATTTTTCCTGATGTGAGATCCACCACAAAGGTACACTGTGGGTATATTTCTAGGTGGGTTTTTTTCCACAGATAGAGAGAGGCACAACTCAGGGGGCTTCGTCTTCTAACCACATTCACGAACTTTCAAGGAGACAGAACAATGACGGGCAGTGAGACAAGCAAATTTTCCCTCAACTTATACTACCTCCTCAGCTCTCACACCCACAGTGTTTTGCAACTATAGATGATATTGCACAATTTCAGCTATACTAGTTGTAGAGTGGACACTGGATGCCAATTTTCTGTTTAGAAATGTGTTAGAATTTGGTTGTTGCAATCCTGCCATCATTTCTCCAAAGTTTTTCCACAAAGGCAGTCAACACTGTCCTTCATGCCCCTTTGTTTTTTGTTCCACAAGAGCTTCTGGCTGTCTGAGATTACACAGACAAAACAGTGTTAGACACAGTCAGAACACAGGCCAAATGTAGCTGTCCTGAAATGACAGACTGAGCTGAAAAGGCTGCCTTTTAGCTCTGTTTCACTCTTGTCTCAAAAAGCCTTCTCTGTTGCTAACGTGGTTTCACCATGCCATGTTTCTTTCACACGATTATTTAAGAACCTCTCTCTTTTTTTAAATTCTGGATGACAATCCAAGCACCAACAGCCGAAGCCCAGCTCATTTTTTTTCCCTCCCAGTCCTTCTTCCCTGTGTTTATGAATACAAAACTCTTTGTTTTACAGTTTGCTGTGTGTTTATGTGTGTTTCAGATGTGTTCAGATTATGAGAAGAGCCTGGTCCAGCCCACCTACGTGAATGACTCTCTTGGCCCCCGAGCGCTGCCAGAGACCCACCCGCTGCTGCAGGACTGGCAGGTGAAGGTCTGCTTTTGTCATTCTTAGGCCTTGTCCAAACTAATGGGGATATTTTGCAAGAGAGATTTGTAAAGATGGTCTCCAAAGTGGAGACTTCTAAAATCGCAGTTTGGGGTGTTTCTGTATGGACTGGATACCCAGAGATCATTTGAAAAAATGAGGTAGTGATCAACTTTACTTGTATCACTTTCTGTGATAGAAACAACAACAGTGTGGTTGTATGGTCTTTCCCACATCTACACTGCTTTGTCTTGACTCTGTTTTCATTAAATTTTAAATCTGACCCAAAGAAGCCACATACTGAAAAGAAAGGATAACTTCTGTTCAAGAAAAAAAAACACACCATGATTGTTTTGGTTGAGTGTTTAGCTTTGCACTGCTTTAGCTATGCTCTATTCTTGCATGTTTATAAAAAAAAATGTTGATGAGAATCCCAGAGATTGTTGATGCAGAGGAACAGAGAACAAAATTATGCATTTAAAAAATATCTGGAGCAGTGAAGCTGGGGTTTCAGTTCTCTGCATCTCTGCATCTTCACCCTCTTGCTAAGGATTCAAATACCCTTTCTCCACCGCGGTTCGGAGCCCATTCCAGTTCCCGAACATGGTTTTGAACCAATGTTGCTTGTTTCTACCGAAAAAAGAGGGTACAAACTATGGTTCAACTCGGGCACAGACAACTTTTTTTTTCTGCGTGAATCATGATGTCACCTGTGAGTGGGTCAAAGCTGGAGATGATAGAAACAAGTGTGGTGGCGTTTTATCATTTTACCTTTTTTCCGTGTAGGTTATCATGCTCCCCCATCTTGCTACTACGCTTTTCTTTTTGCAATGTGTAATGCTCGCTGCTGATGATGCATACCTGGTTCCTAAAACTAGTGGAAACATGAGTAGGTTCTCAACGAAACACCAAAGTTCGAAGGCACCTGAACTGATCCAGTTCAAGAGTTCTTTCACACTTACAATGATCTTAACACTGATTAGCACTAAAGAAAACTGTATTGTGCTTTGTGGGTTTGTCATAATGTGGATATAAAGAGTGTTTGTGTGTGGTCACATGTTCGTGAGGGATAATGTGTGTTATTTGATGGTTTCTAGCTAGTGACATATTTAAAACAACCTGATGGCAGGTTGTTGCATCTTTCCCTTCCACCTCTGGGACAAATCCATCTTCAGTCAGTTGTGTAGAGCCTGATTTAGAGGACGTGGACCCCCGGGCTACTGCCATTAAAGGTGCCCTACCCACAAGTGTCCTTTACACATGCAAAATACAATAAATTGATAGTCAGGTAGTCCTACACATCAACTTTGAGTTTTAAATGATTTTTGCATTTGCCATTTCTAAAATGTTCCTTGAAAACAGAGAAATATTTCTACAAGGCTCTATGTCACTTCATGTCTTTGGCAATGTGTGCCGCCATTGCTAATGCATTGCTGTTTTTTATCCCCTCTTACTTCCACTTAATACCCTTAAAGAAACCATGTTCCCATGCGCTAAACCATTGCATATCAGTTTGTTTTGCTTTATAGTTTTCATGCGTTATGGAGATTAATAGCCATAAAAATGCTCAGATCTAATGTATAACTAATTTCAACCTTATTATCTGAGAACTTTACATTACAGTGTATTTCAGTGTATTTGATCATTTGGGCCAGTTGCCTCTAATGAAATAGGACAGATTAAACTCAAACTAAAATGACTCTGAGTGACCTCCTACTTGTAGATAATATTTGTTGGATCAAATAATCACATTTTTTCACAGACTGTGACTAGAATATAAAACGTTTGTTGGTTATCAAAGTGGGTACAAAAAGTCGGCCTGGCAGGTATAAACAGATTTATGGTTTGTATGAAATGCCCCATGGTAGACGGATCCAAAAACATCAACATGGAAAATTAACAACTGAACCATCAATAACGAATCAAGTCTACTATAAATCAACTAATTTGAACTGAAAAATTAGAGCTAAAGAAAATTAAACATAAACTTGACCTACAGAGCAGTTATCAATGCAAAAGGGACAATCATTAAAAGAGCCGGCCAGCTGAAGTAGCAAGAGGAGCAAAGAGTCTCTGGACATGAAACGTTAAAATTAATGGTTGTGTGTCTCTACAGTTTGAAGTTGTGGAGAAACCCAAATCAAAATGTGACAGTATTCTTGCCAGGCCTGTAGGTGGGGATAAAATGCAGTCACTGAAATACACCAAAAACAATAAAGGAAGTATGGAGCATACCCTTAAAGCTTGGGGTCCAAGGTTAGGTTATTGGTGGAGCTATGGCATTTTTAAATAGTTGTGTTGGTTATCTATACAATAATCAAGCAAACTAAAACAGCTCACCTGATATTGGCTTATAATGTATACGTAAAATACTGTATTTACAAAAGATCCATTCATTAAAAAACAACCAAAAAATATTTTGGGGCTCCCAAAACGTCCCAGGCTGCTGCCTCTGAAAGTCCTTTCTAAAGTCCAACCCAGGTTGTGTGTCTGGTTTCATAGGGCCAGAAAGTAGTTACAAAGAGAGAAGGTGTGCACTTTCACACATGGGTGTTAACGTGTACTGAGTGTGAAAGCACACGTATGTGTGTGAAGCGTCTAACGAGGGAAAGTAAAGATTGTGGCGCTGGTTTTGGGTCGGCAGCCAGGGGAGCCTGTCTAACGGTGATGAAGTGCCTTGGATCCACATTGTCTTCGCAGGAAGTGTTTTCCAGGTCACAGCGAATAAATCTTAGAGGTGGGCATTTATCTTAATGGACACCCCTGCTCTCCTTCTGTCAGGCTGCAAACCATACCATATGGCTGCGGTCCAGAGGGAAGACTTCATCACGCTGCTGCTTAGTCGCACCCATTGATAGACCACACTCGTTAAGTCGACTCCGCACATTTAGCGACAATAAAACACTGTAAAGGACTGGAGTGGGGAGTACGGCTACTGTGGAGAAAACTTAAAGGGGTGGAGGAGGTAGTTGAAGAAGCCGAGGAAAGAGGATATAATAGAAAGATGAGGTGTTCACTAGATGGGTCACAAGAGACGAGAGGTGGTGAAGATGATAAGTGAGGGCACAGCAGGTGTGTTATCCAGTTAGGGTAAAATCATGCAGAGAAGTAAATGTTTCACCCAGCCTCTGTCATCTTCTGTCACCAGGCCAACAACACAACACGACCTAATGTGGAGGAGGGCATCACTCTGTTCTCCACTCTGCTCAATAACAAGCACTTCCTGATCACTTTCGTCCACGCCTTGGAGCAGCAGAAGGATTTTGCTGTGCGAGATAGGTAACTGCAACATTTACTGCTTCTTTGCCGTGCAGTCTTTTGTTGTCATAGTGGTGCTATACAGTGCTCTCCACACATATTGCCATCTGTGTTAAAGCTGCATAAAAGCCTAAAAATGAATCTTGAATTGCAGGAGCATAGTCTCTCACTAACAATTTGGAAAAAAAATAACTGATCTTTGATTTGAGTACATTTAATCGGTGGTAAAAGAAATCCCACTTTAAGAAATATTCATTTGTGATAAAATCACCAGTGCAACACTTTTTTTATATTATTCTAGTTGATCGGAGTGTTTAGAAACTTTTAGTTACAATCACACGACTTCCTGTTTCCCTAGGGTAAAAATATGAAACAAAGAGTCATTTCTCTTAGCCACTCTTCAAGAGGGGAAAGACATCATTATCTTGCCATCGTGCACAGATAGCAGGATGGTAAGGAAGGTAAAACAAATCTCCCAAAGCTCACTGTTGGAGAAGAAACACCTCAGATAAGTCTGGCGTAAAAGAAAGGATGAATACATCCTTAGGTTAGGTACGGGGGAAGATTTGTGATGCTGTGGGACTGTTTGTCTTCCAAAGACTCTGGCAACCTTGTTAGAGAGCATTATGCACCCTCAAATAGCATGAGAATTTAAATAAAATAAGCATCATCAATTGTGCCACCTGTGATTTTGTCAAAAACAGATGCTTCCTTTTTTAATGCTCTCAAATTAAAGGTAATTAAAGGGTTTTTCTACATTTACAGTGTCAGATTATGCTGTTTTAATAAGATATTATTTTTTTTTAAGTCTTTTTACATGTCTTTTATGAGCAGTGCCAATAGGTTTGGAGAGTATTATAGGTTGTACAATTCTGAAATGTTAATAATATTCCTGCCTTTAAACGTCTGGTTAAAAGTTTAGGTGCATTTTGCTCTGTTGGATGGTAGAAGCAGAGAATAATGAATGACTTAGCCTTTTGTTTTGAGTTGACCTTTGCAAAGTGGCTACTTATTAGAGCTCAGCCACCACAGACACTTTCAGGCAAACATTAACAGAAAGAGCTGTCTGGGGATTCAAACACAATAAGGGAGATTCAGGTGTACATGCAGCAAAGTGAAAGGCAAACCCAGATTAAAAGAAATGTGCAACTTGGTGGGGTGATTTTACAAATGCATAAAATGTATGTTTGAGCATAAAACAATTACTATTTATCTATAGTTAGAGAAAAAAGAGAAATTAAGCATTTGTGGCCCTAATTATGCCCCCTAATGTTTGTCTAATTTATCTGAGACTACATGCTGTGGATAATTGCATTTATAGACCAAAAATGGTGGGAGTTCTTCATTCTGATGCATTTAATTAATATAAAAAAAATACTTTTCTGCATTTAACCTGTCGATTACTAATCAGAGCCAAATCATTGACAAATTGATTGATTGGTGCATCTTTAATTACCACAGCAGCTAAAGTGAAGGGCTAAAAAGCCTGACGATAATGTAAGGTGTTTAATAATCGCCCAGTTTCACGATTAGTGGAGAATTTTACCATTTTCAGGGTACTGTTTTGGTTTTCTGACCAACACCGGTTTTGTTTATTCCCTCTGCTAACTCCTGCTGAATGCCAGCTGATGCTCTGTATTTCTCCAACAAATCATTTATGAGAAGACGTGAGAAGGTGGTACCAGGCTGGTGTTGTGTTTTTTTTTTTTTGCTGCGCACACACAGACACACACACACACACCCACAGACCCACACATAAGCAGGTCAAGTTTGATATTGAGGTACACTCAGTGCTTATTTGAGGTTTCCCAACATTAAGCAGTTACTGTGATTCAGAGAGACATTTCAGAGGCAAAACCGCATCCCTGACCCTGCACAGCGTCAGCACTTACTGACTGATGAAGCCTCTCCCTTCTGGATTAAAGGGGCTTTGTTAGGAAAATCCCCTCCCTGCACCTCTGGACACTGACTCAGACACTCCCTGCTTTAGATCAGACCTTTATTTGGATCTGCAGTCGCAGGTGGACTGGGCTGGACTAAATCTGATTTTGGTTCGCGTGATATATTATTTTTAAATCTCTACTGACCACACATTGATGGAGTGTGTTTACACAGCCATGTTTTTTCGTTTTTTTCTTTGCTCATGCTTGAACCCCCCCACCACCCCCCCGACCCTACCCCACTCCCTCAGATGCAGCCTGGCATCCTTGCTCACCATCGCCCTCCATGGCAAACTTGAATATTATACCAGCATCATGAAAGACCTGCTGGTTGATCTAATCGACGCTTCAGCTTCCAAGAACCCCAAACTGATGCTGCGGCGCACCGAGTCTGTTGTGGAGAAGATGCTGACCAACTGGATGTCCATCTGCATGTACAGCTACCTGAAGGTGAGGATGAAGAGTAACGCCGAGAGGTGGTTTGATTCAAAGGGAAGCTTATTGACTCTGTTCTCCTTTCACAGGAAACGGTGGGCGAGCCTTTTTTCCTGCTTCTTTGTGCAATCAAGCAGCAGATCAACAAGGGCTCCATAGACGTCCTCACGGGGAAGGCCCGCTACACCCTCAATGAGGAGTGGCTGCTCCGTGAAAACATTGAGGCCAAGCCACAGGTCAAACCTTTACACACTTGCTGCTCATTTTTCTCCAACCAAAATACTCTCAGTTAAAGTGACACACTTTTTGCTTCTGTTGTTTGTCTGCAGAACATCAACGTGTCCTTCCAGGGCTGCGGCATGGACTCGCTGTCAGTCAGGGTCATGAATACTGACACAATCTGCCAAGTTAAAGAAAAAATCCTTGAAGCCTTTTATAAAAACCTGCCTTTCTCCCAGTGGCCTCGAGCGGAGGATGTGGACCTAGGTAGGAACACATTTCCTCTGATTATTTCCATCCTTTCCCTTCCTCGAGCCCTCCAAGATATAGTAATCTCCTTTGCAAAAAGGTCAATTCTTCTCATGAAGCCCAACTAACCTGAGGCAGCAATATAATAAATGACAGAATGCATTGAGGAGAGTGTACAGTCATAATCACAAAGAGTTATTGCTTTCAGAGGCTGCAGAGCCTGTAGAGCTGATTTGATTAATGGCCTGAGAATATTTCCACAGGTCATGACACAGAGCTGGAGCACGGCTGCTGTTTGTCTCTACTCGTTTTCAAATTTAACAATGAAATTGTCTCAGTCCTCCGACTTCTTCATCCTTCTCTTCCTTTCAGAGTGGTTTGACTCTGGGAGCAACAGCAAGCTCCTGCAGGATCTAGACAACACCTCTGTGATGGAGGATGGTCGAAAGAAACTCAACACAGTCTTCCATTACCAGGTGAGTGTTTGTGTGTGTGTGAGCATGGCTGCTGAGGTGGGTAATGTTATATTAGAGGGGTGTTTTTTTGAGAATTCAATGTAAATTGTATTGCTGGCCTTCATTTGGTGTGTTTGCAGTACTGTTTGCTGACCTTTTTGCAGTGTCAGTTAAGTATACAGTTTGGGCAAAAGTTTACGAATGCTCGTCATCAGCATGAATGTTAATTTTGTGCCTTTAATGAAACGATTGAACAACATATAACATCATTAAAAACGAGAATTTGGTGTAAATTTTAAATGATTGTGGATTTTCCCTAATTTACACAGGATCATTAATATACAAATGGCTCCATTATATGCACACGGCCCACTGATATTTAGGTAAAGGTCCTTAGCCCACACTTTTTGTAGCCAATCACAACGTCCTGTCTTAACATCACACTTTATTTCAGAAATGCCAGGACTCATTTAAACTGGTTGGTTTCCTGCTAGTTTTAGGCATAGTCCATACATTTTCAATACAACTGAAGAGGGTGTGGTTCCAGAAGCCTAATGTTAGCCTGCTTTATCCAGTTCAAAAGCAGTTTGATTTGTGTTTGGACTCATTATCCTGTTGGAACACCCAACTGCTTTCAAACATCTAATTGTTTTTTTTAGGTGAAGTTGAAGAATTTGGGGACAGTCCTCCTTCATTACTCCACCCACTTTGTACCACTGGCAGTGAAACAGTCATCTAGAGTAACCAATTGAGTCAGATGGCTGAAATTGGAATCCCCCTCACCTCAACCCTGCTGGAAATATAATGAACTTAAAAATAGCCAATTAAAATTAACACTAAAGCTTCCTGTTGTCAATTATTCAGTCAAAATTATACCAGAGGCGTTGGCAAGCTGCCTATTTCCTTGTAACCCTCAGTATTATTTTAGGAACTTGTAAATTACCTCTACATCATATCAAAACATTATAAGGTCAAGGTTAAACATTGCATAGTTTGTGCAATGTGTATAAAAGTCACAACAGAGGGCGAAAGTGCTTATAGATCTTGTGAAAGTTCATGTTTAAAGGTCATTATAACAAGCAGACTAACGTAAACAGAGTGCGGCATTTCCCACTTCCAAGCACATACCTGGTCTATGTGCTATGTACTTTACCATAATTGGCTTTAAGAGAGAGGAAAGTGTTGCGACTTGTTCAATCTGGAAGTCACGTGGGCTAATTTTACAGTTCAACAGAAAAAGGTCAAAACACACTCAGCACATGCTGTATGTAAATGATTCCTCACAGTGAAGGTCAATCCTTGAACTAAAATGGCTACAAGCACTAATTGCTAATCCCTTTGGATCAGTATGTGTTTCATGTTGTTGACAATAACACGCTCGCATGCATTTACATATTAACGATCAATAAAACTGGAAATTAAAGTTTGCAGTGGGAGAAATGTTTAGTTGCTCTAGTGTCTTTAAGTACTAATGTTGCTTTCCATTTACCTCCAACTTTAGAACCCAGATATCAAAATAAAGTGACGCCCTGTGTTATGGTGTCTCAGCTGTGACTCAAAAAACTAGTCAAATTTGTCATTTGTTTTGCTTTATGGACAGATTAATCTAAATTAGTTTTTTAAGCTAAGAAAAATCTCTTCTTCTGCAACTACAAACATTTCCTCTAAAAGATGCTGTACAGAACTGCATGTGTGACTGTTTTAATTTGAATCAAACCATCAAATATGAAAATTAACAAGTTTACTGCAACAATTTCCTAATTTATAATGGTTGACATTAATGGTTAACAGACAATAAGATACTACAAATGTCTGCTTTGCTCAACGTGTTTACTGTATTTTTATGAGTATAAACTAATAATTTGATAAAGATGTAACTGTATGTAATTCGTTATTCTTTGAATTAACTAATTTTTCTACAACTGCTGAGAATTGTGATACACTCTTTATATAAAGAGGATTCCTTATATGTGGCAAAATCTCATATGCTCTTCAAATATTGTATTATACATTTTATAATCATTTATTAATACCATACTTAAATATTAATGAATTAAAAGAGATGCACCAACCAGAATTGTGTTGCCTATTTCCAATCTCCAGTTTCTGTTAGGTTTCAACCTCCCAATTCAGATTTTCTGCAGATCACATTTGGAAATATGTCTTAAATATGAGATTTTTGAAGGGCTGGCCAAATCCAGCCTGTTTCATGACCGACAAGGTTAGAAAGCTGAAACGGTTAAAATAGAGCAACTTCCCTATAATAAATGTAGTCTTCCTGTTATCTGCTAAATGTCTTGCTCTCTCTCGTTCTCTAGTAGCCTGTAAGAACAGTAGACATGTACAAATTTCCTTACATCTCTGTGGTTCCTCTGATGTCATTTTCAACACCTCACTGACAGTAAATTTAGCAAAATTTGATTGTTCCTCACTCAGTAACCAAGTCCACACTGAAGATTGTTGCCACCTAATTCATATATTGGAAAAATAAGATATATTTGAGTTTCCAACGTGCAATCACTTATTAAAGTAGGGCAAATCAAGCTGAAAGTTGGCCAGTTCTGGTCACCACCGGATTTCTTGGTGCATTTTTATGAAACACTTAAGCTAACTGCAGGATTCAAAATTGTTGGCTGTTTAAGTGCAACACGTGAATACAAATAGTGTGAACAGTTTGTCAGGAACATTATTCTTACTATGTCTGCCATTATTACTTGTATTAGACATTTTCCAAACTTACAAAGCAAACTGCTCCTAAATTAGGCTCATTGCAAAAAGGAAGACCTTCATTGTTTTATGTGTATTAATGTCTGCAGTGATTTGTGCATTATTAAACACACTGTGCCTCTCGACCTTTGAACTGTTACCTGTGTTTTGGTAAGTGTTGTATTGGGTTTTGCTGGGCGGGCTTGGGTTCACTGCCGAAGCTGTTCAATCCATTTTACTGCAGGTTGACTTTAATGAGCCGAGCCTGGCGCTTGCAAAACCAGCCACCGCTCTAGGTGCATGCAAGACCAACACACATACACAAACAGTTCCACCTCTGAGCAACACATTGCCCTCCAGGGCATGCTTAATGACACTGTTTTGGTGCACCCAAGCTCACCCCTGACCTCATGCCCTCTGGTCTCTCTCGCCTTTTTTCCCCCCTAATCCTTCTTCTCCACCTTATTCCCCGCTTTTCTAGGTCCCAGAGGGAGCGTCGCTGGCCATGAGCATGAAAGACAAGAAAGAAAAAACCCTGGAGAGAGGTAGGTAACCTTCAAACACGCCCACTCACTGTCACTTTGTTATGCACACTCGCCCAGACGTGGAGAGGTACACTCACACACTCGATCACTTGGAAACAGCACATGCTTAGGTGATCACGAGAACATGATCTGCTCAGGTAAACATACGTGAAACCAAGCAGTCGCCCCCTCCCCTCATCCATGAAAAGACTGATATCTAAATACCCCCCCGTCTAATAAATCACAACAGAAACTCTAACAACAGTGGCTCATTGAAAGCGTTTTTTTCCCTCCATGTTGTGGATGTAATCCATTAGCAGCTGTCAGCTTGTCGGGAAAAATGTGACACAATTTGGCCCGTTGTCCAGCATTCACCGAGCTTCCCCTGTTGACAGATGAGTTTACCTTCAGCCATTAATGGGCTCCTGCGCTTGTTGTCCAGGATCCACCTTAAATAATCAGCTCCAGACCAGAGCCCGGTTCCCTTTAGGTTCTGCCCATCAAAGGTGCTTTTCTCCATTCACACGGTGCCAAAAATGGGCTCAAGTGCATGAAACCTGGCTTCTGCTTCAAAGCATCAAGGGGGTGCTATGAGCTTGTAGTACTCCCTGGGTAATCTGAAACACTGTCCTGGCTGTTTATGATCAGTGCTGGAGGTCTGGACTGTGGCCTGCTGGATGGGAGGATCTCTGGCAGAGTGGGCTGTAATGAGAAAACACACACCATGAAGGTGCCTGTTTGTGTGTGTGTGTGTGTTCCTGTTTTCGCATCACAGTGAGAACCATTTTCCCGATTTCACCATCAAATTGAGGACCGTTGATACCAAAGTGAGGACATTTTGCTGGTCCTCACGACCTATTTTGCTAACGGTTAGGTTTAGGACTAAGGTGTGAATTGAGTTTAGGTTAAGGTTAGGGTTAGGCAAGCACTGGTAATGGTTAGGTTTAGGGTTATTGTCAGGGTTAGGGCATAGAAAGGGTTGAAAATGACTGAAAATCAATGGAAGTCAATGGGAGTCAACACATGGTCCTCACTACATAGAGCAAAACAAGAGTGTGTGTGTGTGTATGTTTCAGCTTGTCCTTGTTTTAGCTCGTATGCCGTGCACAATAAATTTACTATATTTGTGTTTGAGCTCATGTTTGAGTGTGAGTCTACGCTCCTCCCTGCACTCATATCCGTTCATGCGTGTGTATGAATATGTTTTGTGTTAAGATCTATAAATAAACCAGCTAGATTTAATTCTTTTGTTCCCATTGTTGGCCGAGCATTACCATCTCATTAACAGCAGCTCCACAACCAGTCTCAGACTCCATGCATCTGTCTCCCATAATCTCTCTCTTTTCTCTCTCTTTTCGCTCGTAATCTTTCTCTTTCATTCTCTCAGACAGCTGCCCTCCCCTTCAAGCACACCGTCCACCCTAATCACTATCTCCTTTTGCTCTCCTGTCAGTATTTTTTGTCTTACTAGTATCTCTCACTCTTCTCTGTCTTGTCTCATTTGCTTGTGTCTGCACCATAGTAATTGCAAATTGTTTATTTTGTGTGTTTTCTTCTCTTTCTTTAGTCAAAGATCTGGATACGGAAAAATATGTACACTTGGTGAGTATCTCCTTATAAATAATATGGCTAAATTTAAAGAGTTTTTCTGTGTGCAGCCCAGTGGCATGCCTGATGATGGAGAGAGTATGGGGGGGGTTGGGAACGGAGGTGAGAGGGAAAGCTGCTGAGAGGACATGACAGCGCTAATGCCGCTTAAGCTCTTTCATAAACGTCAGCTAAGATATGGGCCCTTTGACTTTAATATAATGAGTTTCTTGGAATACAATTTGCCGGGTGAACGGTTAGTTTTACAGGAAAGTTCTGGAGCAGAGTAGTTGGAACCTAAAGGGATAGTTTAGGATTGTTTAAGTGACGTTCTGTTAAAAGGTTATTAGCAGTTTCTATCAATGCAGTAGGATGGATGTAACTCTGGTGGCACTGTCATTTGGTATAAATCCAGGTTAGTTGGTCCAAGAAGGTGGAAGCTAACAGCTAGTTTGAGATCAAGGCAGACTTCTTCCATCTTAAGACAACTCTGATCTCAAAAACATCATAGTGGTTTATGATAGGGAGATTTGATGAACCTTAAACCATCATCACATTTGCATTGAGTGGCAATTTATGCAGAAGCTGAGAATTATAAACACATGAAGCGATGCACCACCATTATTCTTCCTGTCTTAAAAACATGCAGTGAACAGAAGAACTATCTTTTGTAAAAAATACAACAAATGGTGTCTAGATGTTGAAATAAGGTCTGGCAGGAGACCACTTTAGTTTTGGCCTCTCTCAGACTAGCTGTTAGCTCCAGCCTTTAAGACCATCTGATCTGGATTTAAACTATAAAAGACACCAAGAGAGTTATCATCTACAATTTTAACTGCATATAACCTTTAGACAGAACCTTACTTCTAAAATATCCAATTAAATAAGCAAAGCACAGACATGATCCAGTTCGTAAAAGCAAACAACAGAGAAAAATCCCTGAGAATTTCCCAACCTCCTTGGACTTCCCTAATTCTGTTTATCATCCAATGCTCCAAAAATAGCCTGACTGGGTGTCTGGATCATGTGTCTAATGCAGGAACCAGAAAAAAATTCCCCTTTGACAACTCATACAGATAAACACAGCAGAGTATTCACTTAGCTACTCTTTGTAGTAACGTTTGACCTCTGGTTTCCAGGTCCTGCCGCATGATGAGTTAATGGAGACCAAGAAGTCACACAGGCAGAGTCATCGCAAGAAAGTGCTGCCGGAAATCTACCTGACACGCCTTCTGTCTACGAAGGTAACCAGAAACAACATGGTCTTGTTGTCAACTCTGCAACATAAAGTCAGAACACAAGCTTTGCAAAAGTATGCACAATCTTTGAACGTTTTCACATTTTGACACCCACAAAATGTCAAAGGATTTAGGGTGGAATGCATTTGTATTCAACCCACCCTATCTCTCTACTCTATAGAACCGACTTTTGCTACAATTACAGCTGCTAGTCTTTTGACCTGTGTCTTTACTAGTTTTTCACACCTGAAACACTTTCCCTAATGCTACTCTGTCTGGAGTGTGTATGTACATTAATTTTCATGTTTTGCTAAAGGTTAAAATGATTGGGTCATTCTATGACATAACTATTATTTGATCTGAATCATAAACTGTAGCTCTGGCTTTATGCTTAGGGTTTTAGTTCTGCTGGAAGGTGAAACTCAACCCTAGTTGCAGGCCATTTGAAGCCTCCACCAGGTCTGAGGTCATTTTACATTTAGCCCAAAATGTTATGTAATTTTCATTTCATCTGATGCTCTCATTAATGGGCCTTTTAGTCAAGGAGGACGGCCATGTCTTGGAAGGTTTCTAGTTGTGCCATACACTTTCCAATACTTGCTCTGTGAGATATTTAAACTAAATATATAACTAGAGATATTGTTTTGTAACCTAACCCTGCTTAAATATTCCACTAAACTTTCTCCCTGCCCAGTGAGTTCTTTGGTCTTTATAAAGCTGTTTGTTCATTAATGTTCTCTAACAAACCTCTGAGGCCTTCACAGAACATCTGGATCTATGTTGGAAATAAGCTATACACATGTGGACTCTTTGTAACAATCGGGTGATTTCTGAAGGCAACTGGTTGATTTTGTGTATCAGCCTAAAAGTGGCTGAATACAAATGCATGCCACACTTTTCAGGTTTTTATTTGTAAAAAAATTGAAAATCATGTATCCTTCTCCTTCTGCTTCATAGTTGTGTTCTACTTTGTGTTGGTCTAACATTAAAATCCAATACAATATGCTAAAGTTTGTACTTGTGGCAAATCTCAAAAGATTTATGGGGTGTGAATACTTTACATTCATATCACTGACGTTTCCTACATTACATACAATTATGTGAATGCCCTTTCCCTCTGCAGGGAACTCTTCAGAAGTTCTTAGATGACCTCTTCCTGGCCATCCTCAGCATCCCTCCAGACCGCCCGCCTCTGGCCGTCAAATACTTTTTTGACTTCCTTGAGGAGCAGGCTGACAAACGGGGCATCACGGACCCAGACACCCTGCACATCTGGAAAACTAATAGGTAGTCTACTAAACGGCATGATTTAAGACCCATTTGGTCCACCTTTGTGTGGGATGGAAGTCTTTTAAAAACATATTTTCTCCTCTGTCTGTGCAGCTTACCTCTGCGTTTCTGGGTGAACATCCTGAAAAACCCCCAGTTTGTGTTTGATATCGATAAGACGGATCACATGGACGCCTGTTTGTCTGTCATTGCTCAGGCTTTCATTGATGCCTGCTCCATTTCTGATCTGCAGCTAGGAAAGGTGAGTCTCTCATTTACAGTGTTGCTATTAGCAGCTGCCGTGGAAAAAGCAGCATGCTCAGACATGCAACTCAGCCAAATTAGCAGCTGCAGGCATGTTGGAAGATAAAGTGATTTCCTCCTCAGATCGCATAGTTCAGAGTCTTAAGCCTGTTTACCTGTGTTTTTCTTTTTTCAATCCATTGATTAGGTTTTGGCCTTCATATTTGGACATATGTTCTGTAAACAGTTTATCAAGTACAAATGAGATCCTGAGAACCTCTTCTTTGAAGAAGCTTTCTACAAGATTTTGCAGCAGCATAAGGTCAACCCCATTCAGGAGCAAGTTTACTGAAAAGTAAACAAGATTAGATAGCAGCCCTAAATGGTGCCACCCAACAGTGGCTGTGCCACATGATGCAATCAGAACATCAGTGATAAGGAAGTAATGTCAGTCAGTGGCTCAGAAGGAGCAGTCTTCCCTCCTATTCCCTCTAAAAATTAGGTGATGAGTGATTTGGTAGATTAGTAACAAGAAATGTCTTCATTTCATTATTTGAAATCTGATATGAAACATGCCAGATACGCATGAAGCTAAGATGCACTATTTAAATCAAAATGGCATTTTTTAGGTATACTATATTGTTTGACACAGTTGTTTTTGTTCCAGTTCTAAAATAGAAATCTAACCTTTCACAGTCACCTTATGAGGAACTAGGTCATTTCTCTTTCTCGACATATAAAACCTCTAATTATTTGTTCTCTACCCATCAATCATTGTATCTACTGGATCCATTTAGCTTTATTACAGCCAGTGCTACACACATCCTCAGACTTCTTCAGCCCCCCTCTGTGAGCCCTTCTCCTAAGCCTTCAGACTGTCAGCTCCATATACCTCTCCTCATGTTATTCCACCCCACTCAGTTGATCCAAGGTCATAAGCACCAGGGATCTGTTTTGGCGCTGGGTGCGAATTTGTGTGTGAGTCCGCGACACATTCATTCATCTATCTTTCTATCTGCCTGTCTGCATGTGCATGTTTGCATGTCAATGTCCTCACTGCTCACAAATCTGTCTCATCCTTCAGACACCAGGACCCTTAGCACGCTCTGCTTCCTGTCTCCTTCTGACTGGCTTCCTCCCTGGAGGGAGCCAAGGACTCCTCATATAATGCTCTTTTCTCTGAGAAACAGGCTGATTTATGCGCCAAAAAGCCAGTACGCTTACAGTCGCTATGCTCAAATGTACAAATGGGATAATGCATGTCCATGGGTGCACAGACAAACATAAAACCTTCAGCGATGAGACAGAGTATGTCTACGGCTCCCTCATTATCTGATCAAATCTGGCTGTATGTGTGGTGAAACCACCAGGTTCAAGGATGTGGTCACATGATGTCATGCAGGTGAAGGAGAAAGGCGACATTTTGAGAGCTTCTGCCCAGGCGATGGCTACAAGATGAGACAGTAAAGGGTACAGGATCTGGATTAGCTGGAAGTCCAGCAGCGGTGAACTCAGAGTAGTAAGCAGGGTGTTGCTTTTGGTTTCCAAAGAAACCGTATTATCTGGCGAGATGCAGAGCGTAGAGGGCCACACAGTCACAGGAGGCTTGGCAGGCAGATGGATGAACAGCAGGAAGTGACCTTGTGGACAGGAAGAAAGAGGGTTCCTATCAGAAGGAGCAAATTTGGCTGGAGCCTTTCAGATCCTCAGCACATTTAACTCACACAGTAAGTGACACAAATACCTCATGACATGTGGAAATGTTAAGGTGCGCCGTAAGCACCTTCAGTCCTGCTGAAAGCAGTAGTTGCAAGCCTCTGTATTTAACTGTCCTACTTCCTCTGTCCCTTTCTCTCCCCCTCACTACGCTCACAGCAGTAGCCACCACTAAAACCCAAATATGCCCACAGCGTTTTAGGGCTGCTACTTCTCCTCCTGCTTGAATAAGCACCAGTGTGGGGAAATCTGTTTAGACTAAAATGTTCTCTGGCTATGACTGATTCCTGTTGTATGGAAATGAAAATGTTTCAGTCCTTCATTGTCTCGATTTCTACTGGTTTAGATAGGATCATCTAAAATAAAACAAAGTTTAAATGAACAGCTTTTCCTGAGCACACAGAAAATAAGTATTGGGTCCTGGCTAATTTCCTTATTATTTATAACTCCGCCGACGGCTGTTTCTGAACTGTGGTTATTTTTAAAACCAGACTTGTAAATATCGAATAAACGTTTAAAGATGAATACATATTGAATTGAGGACTGCACAGTGGCACATTTGGTAGCACTGTTGCCTTGCAGCAAGAAGGTCCCGGGTTTGACTCCCTACCGGGGGTCTTCCTGCATGGAGTTTGCATGTTCTCCCTGTGTATGTGTTGGTTATCTCCGGGTACTCTGGCATTCTCCCACAGTCCAAAGACATGCCTGTTAGGTTAATTCGTCTGTCTAAATTGCCCTTAGGTGTGTGAATGAGTGTGTGCTTGGTTGTTTGTGTGTTGCCTGGCGGGGTACACCTTGACAATCCACTATGGAAGAAGTGGTAGAAAATGATTGATTGATATATCAGTTATGTTCTTATTTGGTGCTAAGATAGTATATCTGTGTGGAGAAATAGGTAATCATAGTATCGTAAACAACGGAGAACAGTTTATAGTGATTAGACTCATCAATGTGAAATATTGTTTCAAGTGTGAAGATATGACAACCTCTGGTGTTGAAATAAGGCCAAAAAAGCATTTTCCTGTTTAACTCTAGCTTGATTGTATGGAGGTGGGATTCACAGTAGACAGAAGGGCTGGATTGCAAAGATATTTGAAGCACAGCAAGCAGAAATTATTCTCTGGAGGAGGGTAAAAAAGCAAGAGTTCAGCTAGTTGGATGTATGCAGTGTTAGCAAGGCTGGCAGAAAAGATGGAACAGCTGGAAATAAAATTCCTCAATTATGCTGGAATAAAGGTATAATGTAATAAAAAGAGATCCTCCTGTTTGAAATCATATTTAAAGTTTTATTACAACTGAATGAAAACTGAAGCAGCATTTTAATGATTTATTCAGTCAAATTATGTCTCAGTTTGAGTTTTTTATTTGAGCAACCATCTGATCTTAAAAGGGCATCAGGCTTTTGAGGCTGATTAGAGTTTTTATAGATAAAACCTTGGACGTCTAATTAGAGAAAAAACCCTGACCTCTACAGTGAAAGGATCCGATTTCTTTATCGAAGTGTGGTTAGGATTTTTCCTGAAGGGTTTGGGTCTAAATGTCTGCTTAGATTGAAGGGTCAATCTAAAAACCAATACAAAGTATGTAAAGTTATCATTTTTCCCCATTGATGACAATTTGGGCACTGATGTCTGGTGTGATACCCAAAGATGACAGCATCCCAATCTATGGAGGTCAACTAGTAATGATTAGTTTGAAATATGTAGGATTCAATTAACATACAGTCTTGGTGAAAAGAAAGGCATAATAAAAGTTCTGACCTATTCCAGGTCCTAAAATGATTTAAATCTAATCTCAAGAAATAGAAAATCCATGAGTCAGAATCTACGTACACCTCAGTACAATTTAATGTACCTTGCAAAACCATCTTTAGCAGCAATAGGTTGAAGTAGCTGTGTCCTGTATGACTTTATCAAGTCTCTCACATCATTGTTGAGGTATTTCGGCACTCTTTTCTTTACATAGGAAGGTTCTGTGTTTGCTTGACCCAGTTCTGGCCAAGCTTCAGCTGTCTGACCAATGGTACCACATTTGACTTTAGAACAATTTAGAAATTAAAGAAGTTATGGTTGACACAAGGACTTTCAAGGAATGAAGATCCTGTGGCTGAAAAACCAGCCCGAATCATCATCTTTCCAACACCGTGCGTGAAAGGTGGTTTGAAGCGTTTAAGATATCTTGCATTTCGTTATAACTTTGTAAGCCCGAAGTTGTGCTGCCATATTCTTTTTGTCTCCAGCAACTCTTCATCACAAGCCATTACTGTTATAACCCTAACGGAGGAATATAAAATCCAAAAGGAAGTTCTTGGGCTTTTTGCAATTTCTTTGTTCATCACACAAGCCAACCTTTGGTTGAATCTGTGTTGTCGTTCTCTGCTGTGAAGATCGACAACCACTTTCAGTGTTGTCTACTTAGGAATAATCTTTCTCGTTCTAAAATTATGGACTTGAATTAGTTTGGAAATTACCTTATAACCCTTAACCAGTAGAAGGAAAGCAACAATAATTTCTCTAAGTTCACAGCTGATGTTTTTCACTCTTGTCACTGTGTCAACACACCACAGCACCAAACTGACAGAACCCCTGCTTATATAGAGATGGTCACATTTGCTGATGATTAATTAAATTAGTTTGATTAGAAACATTTGGCTGCTGCTTTCTCTATTTCCGTTGAACCAGAAAGTGTGTACTTAGTTTTTCACACACAACTTTTCCATTTTGGCTATGTCGTTGTTTAATAAATATTGGC
The DNA here is from genome assembly GCA_036173005.1 of Crenichthys baileyi. Taxonomy (NCBI): domain Eukaryota; kingdom Metazoa; phylum Chordata; class Actinopteri; order Cyprinodontiformes; family Goodeidae; genus Crenichthys; species Crenichthys baileyi. Next base: position 211,135 of record JAHHUM010002050.1, on the reverse strand, counting down.
ACTGAGATTACACTTCTCAAAATCTCTTTAAAAAAGGGTGTACTTTCTTTTTACGATGCCTGTATGTGTCATGCATTTTAACAAACTGCCCTACACTTTTACTCTTTTGTTTCATTTCAGTTTTAGGCATGAACTTTAGCTTTTAATTCCAGTGCCGTATTTTTTGAGGATGAAATTATTTTGGCATAAATCTTCAGTACAAGTAGGTGAAAGCACTGAAGGTGCAAGGGGACCCGTAGTTTAGCTCTGGCAGGCACAGAGCCACTATGGCTGCAAAACTATTCAATTCAATTCAGTTTATTTATATAGCGCCAATTCACAACACATGTCGTCTCAAGGCACTTCACAACAGTCAGGTACATACATTCCAATTAATCCTAACCATTGAACAGTGCAGTCAGAGTTAGTTATTTATTCAAATTGGATAAAAAGTTTTTCTATCTAAGGAATCCCAGCAGATTGCATCCAGTCAGTGACTTGCAGCATTCACTCCTCCTGGATGAGCATGTAGAGACAGTGGACAGTCACTGCCGTTGACTTTGCAGCATTCCCTCATACTGAGCATGCATGTAGCGAGAGTGGAGAGGAAAAACTCCCCATTAACAGGAAGAAACCTCCAGTAGAACCAGGCTCAGTGTGAGCGGCCATCTGCCACGACCGACTGGGGGTTAGAGAGAACAGAGCAGAGACACAAAGAGAACAAAGAAGCACTGATCCAGGAGTACTTTCTATGGGAAGGAAAAGTAAATGTTAATGGATGTAGCTCCTTTAGTCGTTTCACCTAGAAAGAAAGAACATATAAACTCTGAGCCAGTTTTCAAGGTTAGAGTCTGAAAGAGAGCACATATAATTAGTTACACTAAAAGCTCAGTCAATTGCTATATATAAGAGAGAGAAAACTTTTACATGAGTCTCCTGAATGAAATATGAGTCTTTTTTTTCTTACAGGACTCACCGACTAACAAGCTGCTGTATGCCAAGGAAATCCCAGAGTACAAGAAGAGGGTGCAGTGCTACTACAAGCAGATACAAGAAATGCCCCCTCTCAGTGAGCAGGAGATGAACGCTCACCTTGCTGAGGAGTCAAGAGTAAGTCAAATATTCAAAGGCCTCCTGTTTGTTTATCCGTCTGGCTCTTCAAAAGCCTGTTATGACAAACGAGTTCCATTTTGGAATGTGATCTAGCCTGATATTTTGATGTGTGTCTTGCAGAAGTACAGAAATGAGTTTAACACCAACCTGGCCTTGACAGAAATCTACAAATATGCCAAGAGATACAGAAACCAGGTGAGAGATTTGTGCATTGCTTCTCTGTTTTTGTGATCTAAGGCGTGGATAAGAGATGTTTGGATGTTCAGACTGGCCCTTTTTCGCAGCCAGAACGCCTCAGCAGAGCTCAATTGTTGTATTAGGTTTCATTGATAGCTATCAGAGCATGATGAATCAGTGCTGCAGATCCCAGCTGCGATGAGAGATGTAACAGACTGTGGATGGTGTTGCAACTAGTCACTAAATACAAGCACATAAAAGCTCTTTTTCTTTTGTTAAAAGGAGAAACTATCAGATGTGGGCTCTCATCCAAGCAGTAGCAGCAGGAACTATTGAGTGTGTTCACTTATCTCTTCCCAGACCACAGATACCTTTCACTTTAAGCAAACAGTGTGTTGTTTACCTTCTCCTGAGCCAACACCCTCATCTGTCTAATGGTGCTGTTAAGTTGCCGCTTCATATCTCTTGTTTTGCTTTGAACTGGCCCTCTTCTGTCCTCCCCCATGCTTCCACGCTGCTATGCCTTATTCTGCAGAGAGAGGCTTAGTCAGTGGTGACTGTGCCTTAATGGAGCGCCCTCACAATAATGGTGCTTAGCTGCTTCCCTCTGTCATGCTACTGTACTGACGTGGGCCAGGGGCTTAGACTCTGATTCAGAGCTCTGTGAATGGCCCCTGATTGCCTATTCTCTTGCCCCAGTTCAGTTTGCTCTGCCTGGTAGCACACTGCTGCTAAGAGCCCATAAATCCCACTGACATGGTGACAACTGTTGGGCATGAAAACCAGAGCAGATGTGGGTTTTATAAATATGTGAAGAGCGAGAGCTTTTGTGGTTATAAGGGGTGCATGAAGGCAGGGAGAAGAGGCTGAAGCACTTCGCTTATTCCTTCTCCTGTTTTCCCATTGCAAAAGTATTTCAACCTCTTAAATGTAATAATTATTTTATTAGTATTATTGGTAGTAAATGTGTTATCGTTGATTACTACATAAATAAGTTAATTATAATACAAGGAATGTTTATTGTTATTGATGCTGTAGTTGTTATTGTATATTTTAGTGAAGTACTGTACATAGGAGCATGTTTATTTAAATGTTAAGACCACTGCAAGATTTATAAGAGAAAAACCTCTAAAGTTTTATTTTATGTATAATGTAGTATGCTGATATTTAATGAATGTGCTCTAACTAGAACAGTTAGGCGTGACAAGGGTGATGCATGAAGGAGGAGTGGGATTAAATAAGTTAACACTCCTTTGCACATATTCAAATAAAACAAAAACAACAACAGAAGAGGTTTTACATGTTTTGGGACAATTACAACGACAAACAACCACAAACCTTAATGCACTTGATTGGGATTTTATGTGATAGACCTAAACAAAGGCGTGCACAACTGGTAAGTGGAGATAAAATGATTTATGTTTTTTATCTAATTAAAAAAATAATAATTTGAAAAATATGGCATGCATTTGTATTCAGCTCACCTTTACCCTAATAGCCCAGAATAAAATGCAAGACAACTAATTAGTGTGTAATTTAATCTCAGTATAAATCCAGCCATTCTGTGAAGGCCTCAGAGGTTTGTTAGAGAACATTAGAGAACAAAGAACATCACAAAGAGCAAGGAACACTGCAGTTGGCCAGAAATAAAATTGTGTAGAAGTTTAAAGCAGGTTAGATTATAAAACATCTGAAGTCTTGAACTTAAGATGTGTGCAGAGCATTGTTCAATCCATCTTCTGGAAATGGAAAGAGTATGGCACAACTACATGGTTGTCCACTTGAAAATGACAGGCCATGCAAGTAGAGTAATAATCATAGACCCAAGAAGCCCATGGAAACTCTGGAACAGCTGCTGGGATACACATCTCAGGTGGGAGAATCTGTTTGCAACAATTAGTTGTTCACTCCACACATCTGGCATTTGTATTCAGCTTCACTGATACAATTAAACATGGCGATGGCACCATTTTGTTGTAGAGATGGTTTTTTTCAGCAGTAACAAGGAAGCTGCTCAGAGTTGATGGGAAGATAGATTCTGCTACATAAAGGACTATCCTGGAAGAAACCTTGTTAGAAGCTACAAAAGCCTTGAGACTGTGTACCTTCCTGCAGGACTGCAACTTTAAACATACAGCCAGAGCTGTAGAAGTGTAGATCAAAGCATTTTAATGCTTTCGAATGGCCCAAAGTCCAGACCTAAATCTAATTGAGACTTGATAAATGTTGCACACAAATGCTTTCCATCCAATCCAACGGAGCTTTAGATATTTTGCAAAGACGAATGTGCAGAAAGACAGTTTCTAGATGTGCAAAGCTGGTAGAACATTTTGACAAACCCATGTTTCTTTTTTCCACTGTATAACACATTTGTTGGTCTATCACATAATATGCAAAGAAAACACTTTGAAGTTTTTGGCTGTATAGAGACAAAATGTGAAAAGGAGCCACATACATTTTGCAAGGTTGTGAATATGGAAGGTGGTGGGTTTCTTTCCCCTCTTTGTGTTTACGTAGACAGGTGAATGCATGAATGCTTGACAGCTTCTTAAAGTCATCGTTGTTTTCCGCTCCTCTCTTCTCCTCTTTCTTCGTGGATCAGGTGATAAACGCTCTGGAGGCCAACCCCACTGCACGTCGCACTCAGCTGCACCACAAGTTCGAGCAGGTCATCGCTCTCGTGGAGGACAACATCTATGAGTGCTGCAGTGAAGCTTAAAGCTGCCAGTCTCCTCTGCTCCTCACCTCTCTTCTGCTGCCAGCTGCCTTCCTCCCACCTACACCGTTCCCCAGGAACGCCACTCAGGAGGAACTGTTCGTGTGTTTTTTCCCACTGACTGTTGCAAGAGTGAAAACGGATTTTAATGCTGCCTCTCAAGCGTCATACGCTCACGACACGTTTCCCAATCTTTCCCCACAAAACAGGACAGAATTCCAGCCTAGCTCTGATTTACCTTAGAAGGAATTTGAAGGAGTTTAGAGCTTTCTCTGGATTTCTGCACAGTTAGCCCTGGTGGCCACCTTTAACGCACTGAACCCTTTTTTAAAAAAGGGAACGAGCCTATGATGCACTGTACTGTAATATAATGTCTATAGCAATATTTATAGATGTGTTATAATGCTTTCAAGTGGCCTGTCCGTCAGGATTAGAAGGGCCATGATGGACTCCTCCTATCTCCTAAAGCCTGCAACGATCTCAGGTCTGGCTGACAATGGGCGACAGACTCCCATTGGTGCTTTGAACATTACGTCCCAATGTGCTCTGCAGGCTGATGACGGGTTGACGTGGAGCGGAGGGAAGGCCATAAAAGACTGCTAACAATTAAATCAAATGTTTTAATGCAGTTCACTGGGAAGAGCTGCATTAGTATAATCAGTGTGCTTGTGAATGGATGTTGGATTCTGATCAATTTAAAGAGGGAAATTTACATTTAAAAGAAGAAAATGTGTGAGCTCAATATAATCTGAGGAGAGACTGTACTTGTGATGCCAAATGATTTGTTTGTGAAATAAATTACAGGAAAGTAAGAATGTTAAAGTGCCTAATAATGCTATTTATCATAGCAGCTGTTGAAGAGTTGCGCTCTTGAATTCATTACAGGATTTTAACGACATTTGACAGCCATTACAATCTGGCCTTCTACTCAGCCGCCCACAAAAAAAGCATCTGGAAGTTCTCAGGAAACGTTGTAAGTGTTGTAATGATGAAAAAAAAATAAGTGCAGGAAAAGGTTGTGCAGACATTCAGCTTTGTTTTTATTGCAACGCACAAATCCTAGCCTTTACACAACAAACAGAATAGTATGTCTCTTTGTGACACGTACTCTAACATTCTGGCATCCATTCAGAAACATAAACATCTGCCAAACACACACACACAGACTCTATCATTCAGTTTCACTTGTCGACAACCATGGCTGAGACAAAGAATGAGCTAACCCTCCCAGGTTTATCTTAAAGACCAGAGGAGAGAAAAATCTGATGCACTAAAACATAAAACAAATCAATGCCTTATCTAAAGACTTCAAAACTGGTTATTTAGAGCCAGTCAGAAGTCTATATGCACATATTATCAATGTTAATCTTGGGCTTTTAATTATGCATCTAATGTAATGTGTTTTTTAGGGTGATGATGATACAGAAATGTCCCTTAGAAGATTGCAGAGTAAACCACATGCTTTTTTCTGCCATCAGTAAGGTCCTGGCATCATTGTGGCTGTGTATTTGACCTCTCTTATTGGTAGAATTGGTACGGCTCATTTAAATTGTTTGATTCCCTGGCATCAACCTGTTTTTTTGTGCAGTCCACAGATTTTCAACAGATTTAAGTTTAGGGCCATTGCTACCCTGCTGTATCCTTTCCAAAACCAGTTTTTGTGTGTGTTTGGGATCACTGTCCCTTTGATCAATAACCTGTGAATAATTTTCATTATTCTAACCCAAACCATGAAATGAAATCGAATAGGATGGAACTACCAATGTTCAAAACTATAATAAACCTGAAGATGAAGGAACACCAGTATCCATGTCTATTAACATGGACTAAGAGGATGCCGACAAAGGAAGAACCTCCTGCTCCAAAACGAATAACCTTCAAGCTTGACTGAGATTTGCAGATGTCCACATGGACGACCCAAACCCCTTCCAGAGAAATGTTTTTATGGTCAGACAAGACAGAGATTGAGCTGTTTGACCTCAATAACAGGAAATATGCTTGAAGGAGTAAAGGTGAAGCTTTTAAACCTGAGATGCTCCACCAACTGCCAAGCATAGTGGTGGAAGCATCATGCTGTGGGTCAGGTTTACTGTCAGTGATGTTGCCGCATTGCAGTGGGTTGAAAAATATAGATAAACAACTACATCATAATTTTTTTTTATATTTTTTTTTTGCGGCACTAGAGGCCTGTATTTTTCTCAATTTTTCCGACAGTAGGCAGACAGGAAAAAGGCGCAGAGAGGGGGGGAAGACATTCGGCAAAGGTCTCAGGGTCCGGGACTCGAACCCAGGACGGCCACTTTTGAGGACTGTAGACTCTATATGTGGGTTGTCTACTTAACCCCTACACCACCAGCGCCGCACCACACCCATAATTTTAACCTTAACATAAATCCACAGCTACATGGTTGAAACTTGGACACAATGGATACAAACATCTATTAAAACTGGTTTTGGAAAGGATAAACCAGGCTAACATTAAGCTGCTGGCTGTGACCTCTACCCAGTATGGAAGATGCTTAAAAACTGTGTCCAGGAATCCAACAAATTATATGAGGTTTAACATCTCTGGTCAGAAAAGTGGTGAAATATCCAGCTAGGATTATGTCAGAAACTTGTTGATAGCTACAAAAACTGTGTAATTTCTGTGCAACTTGCTAAGAGACATTCATCCAAATATTAGTGGGAGCATGAATCTGAATCAGATTTCCACCAATAACCTGTTTTTTGGAGGCAGCAGGGGAGCTTGGAAGGTGTTCAGTTGGATCTGCATCAAGATGGCAACCTTATGACGCCGGGTTAACAATCTGTGAGAGCAGCTGAACACTTTCCGTAAGTAAACGGGCTCCAAAGTGCACATGCTGGCCTTTAACTGAGTCTGTCCCGCTGAAGTTAACAGCACAAGCGCCAACTGTAACGAGGACAACTGAAGAGGTGAGTCCAGAGTAATCGACCAATGGAACGTATTGCTGCTCGGTGGTGGTGGGTCCCTTGGCGAGTGGGAACAGATGGTGCAGATAGAAGAGGGAGTGAGGGGTCAAGCGGGGGCCACCTGGCTAGAGGAGACGGATGAAGTCTGGGTTTTGGAGACTGCAGTGGCTGCCTCATCATCGCCAAATGGGTTCTTTCCACACCACACGGTGGTGATCATGCAGTTTCTGAACTGGAAGCCACAGAATCAGACACATTCAGGAAACATTGACTTGGCTCATTAACACACCAACTGACACTTTAATGAAAAAATACGCCTTATCTGAAATTTACCCACAGTAAAAAAGCATCTGGAATTCATTTTTAGAACCCAAAGTACCAACTTTAGCTAATAGTTAGTTCACCTCACCTTACAAGATGAATGTAGATATAACAAGACACCAGCATACACACATTTTTACACGTCACTATTAGACCATGTTTAGGTAATTAAAGAGCATTTTTTGAATCATGCAATGGATTTGAGGTTTAGGTTTTAGATAATTTACAAGATAAATCTGACAGATTTGTGGTAAGAAGATAAGCAACATTCATCTTCTGCACACATTTCAAATCTTTTTTTTGTACTATTTTTTTTCTGATTCTACGGTGGGCCACCTTATGATTCTGCTTAAACTATTACTAAATGTAACAGAAGCTTCAATTGCAAATCTGGAGAACTGCCACTAATTTATATTTAACAAAAAGGTAAAGTCGTCCCGCGTTAGAGTGGCTCTTAAAGTGTACACCCCCCGTTACAATGTCAGGTTTTTATGACATAAACAAATAAGACCATGGTAAATCATTTCAAAGCTTTTTCCCCCATTAATGTGGTATTTGTCATTAATAATTTAACTATGAAACAGAAAAATAAAAAAGGTGCAACAACCTGGTGTCCAAACCCACAAACCTTCAGTTTCAGCATTCTTTCTTCTGTGGTAGTAATATACCAGCATGCTGCATCTTGACATCTTGAAAGTAACCATGCTGGTAAATTTTCTGTCAAATTTTGTTCTTTACTCCAGGTAGCCCATTCCAAAACTCATGAAGTCATTCTACTGTAGTTCTGAATGTACTGTATCCATGGACTAACTGTGATGCTGAAAAAGATCCATTCACCTGGACAAAAGTCTCTCCATCTAATGAAAAGCAATCCCAGAGAATGATACTGCCACCACCATGTTTTACTGTAGTTTTTGTGTTCTTTAAGTGATGCTCAATGTTGTTTTTGTGCCAAACACACCTTTAGGAACTGTGGCCCAAACATTCAACTTTGGTTTCATTGGCACATACCACACTCTCCAACAAGGTTCTGGGATATTTTAACCCGGTCTGGATGCTTTCTTTGGAAAAAAACGCTTCTGTCTTGCAATCCTGCTCCTTAGTCCAGACATATGGGAATTACAAGAGATCGTTTTCACATTTAGAGCACAACCGGTGCTTGGCAGAAATTCCTGCATCTCCTTCAGCTTCGTGGTAGTCTCAAAAAGCCTCAAAAAGTAATAGTTTCAGTGTTTGCATTTTTATGCAACAACATTATTGTGGCTTTTTAATTTTTATATATTTTTTCCCTGATAACATTTTGTTTTACTTTAACTGTACAGCTGAAAGTTACACATTTATGTAAAATGTACCATCACAAAGGTGGAATCCAACATTCCTGCTACAAAAAAAAAAAAAACAAGAAAATATGAAGTAGCTACATTTCGTTAAACTTCCATTAAACCTTATGTTTAAAAAAAAACCTTAAAAAAATAAAAAATATATAAGAAACCCACAAATACATTTCAGACATACCTGTCTGTTTAGCAGAATGTAGATGACTGGATTGTACAGAGCTGCACTCTTGGCGAAGAAGGCTGGCACCGTCATGAATACCGGTCCAAACTGAGTTCCCTGATTTGCAAAGATGTACCAAGCCACAGTAGCGTAGGGCACCCAGCACACCAGGAATGAGATCACCATTACTATGACCATGCGCGTGACCTCCTTCTCTGCTCTCTGGGTGGTTTCAGACTCCTGCTGCTGAGCTGCAGCCTGAACACAAACACACAAACCTTCAACACAAAGCAGTACTTCACACAGAAAACAAGTAAGGGATGTACTGTCTATTTTATTTCAGATTTTTGTCATTGTTAGTCCAACATTTTATACAGTTTCCAGTCAGAAGTTTGCATGCGCTCATCATGGGTATGATGGGTAAGACCAGCGTTACTCTCCACAGTGAAGAGACGTTACTATCAACATGGTCTGAGACCCTGCTCCAAAAGGGACACTTTCAAACTCAACTGAAATCTGCAGCTGTGCATGGGAACAAGCCATGGAGAAAGGTTCTATGGACAGACCAGACCACTGTCTTAATGTGAAGAAGAATGTTTGGAGGAGTCAAGATGAAGCTTTCATACCTAAAAACATTGCACACCCTGTGAAGCATGGCGGTGGCAGCATCATGCTGAGGGCCTTTTTCATTGGTAGTGGTACTGGTGCATTACATGAAAGGGAGGGAAAATAAAGGAGCACCATAATTTTTTCTTTTACTTTACCTCAAATCAACAGCTAGATAGTGGACACTTGGACACAATTGGGTCTTCCAACAGGACAGTGATCCTAAACACATCTAAACTGGGTTTCAAATGGATAATATTAAGTTTCTGAAAGGAAAAGGTCACAACCCCAGTCCTGTCTGTGGCAGGGCACAAACCACCTTCAATAAACGCCACCGTTTCTCATCAGAAATAAGTGAATATATCAAGACAGAACAATGGCAGAAGTGGTTTCTCTGCACAGTCTAACTGTACATTAGGCAATGCTGCTATTTCTTTAGAAATGGTAGCATTATCATATACATTTTTCTCAGACACTTCTAAAAATAACCAAAGGAGACAATCAAATTGCAGAGTTTGTAATTCAATACTACCATAATTTTCATCAGATAGGAAAATTAATTGAAACATTTCTTAGATTCATTGACAAGCGATTTGTTTGGTTCTAATCTAGAATAAAAATTACACCCCTTTTATCATATAAGGGCGTACAATACAGATAATTGGTATTGGTCGAAAAAGGATTTAAAATTAATTATTGGAACACAATACAATTTGAATGCAGTTAACATCTAATTTTTTCAATTCATGGCATTTTTTAAAAGTAAACACAAAGTGTTGTTTTTTTAGAACAACTGTAAAATTGAGAACATCAGAATAAGACAAGTAATGATATTTTACATCCCTCTTCAGAAGAGGCTCTACATTTTTGTATCTGGATCAAAATTGACAACACGTCGATATGAGTTAGAAAATATTTCCAAAAACATAACCTTTACTTTCCCTATTTAAGAAGGTCAACTACCTGAACTACTGCAGAAGGTAGAATTTAGCTGTTTTTATTCTGTGAGATGCGTTTATCTTCAAAACATAAGAAGAGTGTAAGATCTGGGTGTTCAGTTGCAAACTTTTCACATTTCCTCACCTTCTTTTCAAATGCATTAATCTGCATTTGGTTCCAAAGATGGGATAACAGAGGGCATACAAACCTTTTATAAAAAAAAAAAACAGAAAGGGAAAATATCATGCTCTTAAATCCGTCCTTTTCACTCTTAATCATTCAGTTGTGGTCTATATAAAGTGGAACTGCAATGATTTGGGTCTGAATTCGTAGTTATTGTAGCTCCACAGGCCCCTCTTTCACCCCTGTTTTGAGGTGCATCTGAGAGCAACTAGTTTTGGTGCGGTCTCTTTAAAAATGCTAATGAGGCACTTCACACCCCGCCCCCCTCCAGGTCAAAGAGCACTCCACTTTCACCCGTTTGGCCATTTTTGTAGTTTGATAGCAGAGATACAATTATTTAGCGCCGCAGAAACAAGACAAAAACAATGCAAAACTGTTTATGTAATAATACTAGACAAAACACACAGCACGGTAATGTCCTCAAGGAGTTAAAAGCAGCACCCAGCACTAACAAAAGCAGAAGGCATGAAACTACTGCTTTCAAAACAATGACCAGTACATCATATCAACACACAATAAATTTATATCTAAAATAAAGTTTTATGTCATTTTAGTGTTATTTGCAGTGAATTGCTTTGCTGCGTCCATCGTTTCCATAGACAGAAGGAACTGACCCTTAATCAGATGAAGTCTTTCAGCAAATCTTTCCTGATACTGGTGGAGGTAACTGAAGAACTCGTCCTTGGGGGAATAAGAATTTCCCCACTGATGACGGAACATTTCCATGAAAAATAAAATTTAACCAGGTACTTTGAGGAGGTTCTGATGCCGGGGGCAGTGAAATGCATTGTGTGGGTTAATACAACCAACAACCAAACCAAACGCCTTTCAGCTTCGGCATACTTGAGCTTGGACTACAAAATCACAGCTAGAAATAACACGCGAATTGGTCAGCCGGAAGTCCAGGACCTTCTTTAGCTGTTCCACAGCGAATACTGTGACGCAATAGTTTAAAAAAAAAACGTAATAGAGAACAGAGGAAACGGAACGGATTGAAAAATATGACCCAAACAGAATATAAAGATATCTACGCAGCACCTGGAGAGACTAAACTAAACTTTTCTGCACTCCTACAGACTCCCAAGTAAACAACAAAATGTATTTAAGGACTAAAAAAGTGGATTTTGCATGTTATGTCCCCTTTAAGAAGTGCAAGCCAAAACTGGAATTACAAATCACTCTGCCATTAGATTATGCACTTTTACCACAAAAAATGACCATAGAGAAAGTTTTCCTAATTATGTATTCCCAATACATAATTCTAATTTTACTATTATTATCAAGGGCATGAGAATGACAGTGTGGAGGCTGACTGCCCTTTAGCTTGAGAACCTCAGCACAAGCTGCCACGTTGGCAATGATCTGCCCTCCTGAAGCGTCCTTGAGCTTTTAAATCCCCTCACATCTCCTGAGACTCCATGATGCTCTGCCCTCCTTCAGATGGAGGGAAAAAATCTTTATCCTGATAAACAATCTATCACATCCTTTTTTTTGTTAAACACAGCATGGTTGGTGATATTCTTACCGCTCGCACAGTGCAGAGCAGGCGACTGTAGCAGAAGAAAATGATGAAGAGGGGGATGCAGAAGTGGAGGACGAACATATAAATGACGAATGAGTTGTTGTTGATCTCCGGCTTGGGAGTGTAGTAGTCAATCCCACAGGAACACTGCATGCCCTCCGGGATGTACCTGCATCCAGAAACAACAGCACAGTTATTAGATGCTGCATGTGTGCATTAACATAAACTCAAACAACAAAAACAGAATATTTCTGCAGTTTTACAGCTGCATAGACATGGTGGGATACAGTACCGGGACCATCCTAACAGAGGTGGAGCAGCACAGGTGAGAGCCATGACCCAAGAGAATGCCAGGCCAGCGATGGCGTGTTTTTCCTCAAAGCGGAAGTTGGTCATTGGCTTACAGACCACAACGTAACGCTCAACTGCCAAAACTACTAGAGACCACAGGCCAATCTCCCCTGAGACAAAAAGCAAGACAATTTAAAACCTCACACACAGACGCTGCTGTATAGGCTTGAAATGCAGTACATAGTACTTAGTATTATTTTGAGCCAAATATACATGGATAGTTTCTCACCTCCTAAGGTGGCAAAGAACCCCTCAATGTTGCAGCCGGTGACACCTAGGATGAAGTATCCGTGCAGAGCCGTGTACAGGGTCACCGTGAACCCTCCAACTATCATAAAGAGGTCGGCCACCGCCAGGTTGAGCAGGACGTAGTTCAGCGGGGTTCTCAGCTTTTTGTGCTTGACAGTGACATGCAGGGTGAGGAAGTTAATGGGGAAGGCCGTGATGAGTAGGAACAGCATGTATGCAGCCAGAAGAGAGTACTTCCATGGCTCAGCTAGGTAGTACTGAGGGTGCTCAAATGGGCTGCGCACCAACCCAGTCCTATTAGACATGGGGACATAAAAGTTGGGCCCTTCTGTGCCATTCATGGCTGTGGCTGTTGATGATGTCTTTTCTGTTTTGAGAGACCTGGGCGTAAGAGCCTGTGCCTCTCAGAGCAAAGTACAGCTGGGATGTCTTGTTGTGCAGTGGAGGTGGAAATTAGGATGAAAATAAGGATGGACGGCTGAATCCTGAGGAAGTAAGATGTTCTCTGAAGCCCCCTGAGGAGGTGCACCACCTTTTAATAGTCTGGCCGGATTAGGGACGAGGGATGAAGCGAGGTGTTAGCAGAGATGGAATTAAGACACACTCTGAGAGTCCTTGCATACATTAACAAACACACACAGATACACAAGGCATCACAGGAGAAAGTTCTAAAAATACACAGCACATAAAAGATGTGAAGCATTTTTTCAGTGAGAAGTTAGAACCACGCTTAAATAAACCCATTAATTACTGTCATGTGCATCAGCGCTGCATGAGAATTAGCCAAGAGGACCGAGTGGGAAGGGAGGCGGAGGAACGGTTTGTGATTTCAGCTGTACAAAGTGGACGGACTACAAATGAAATTTTTGCAGCAATCCAACTTATTTGCATCTGTAAAAAGCTTAATACTTAACCACTGCAAGGCGGAGAGCTCCACTTATAGCGTTGTGTGTAATCAGAATCAGTGGGTTATACTGCTCATAACAGCTCTTACACAAACACAAATCCCAAAGTTCAAACAGAAAGAGAAAGAAGTTAAAATCACTCATTTTTTCCTGTAAAATGGATAACACCACAGTCATGTGAAAGGCTGCATATTTTATTATACATGATACAAACTATACACAAGCTTAGAAAATTCACCGATCTTTGTGTAATAACATCCATAAAAACATCAAACATCAAAATAGTGATATTTTTCCCAAATGTACTTGTTTTTTTTTATATATTTTACACTGTTTACAAAGTTTGTATGTTTTCACACAAGATTATCCTCAAACATAACAGGTATAACTTCAGCTTCGGAAAGTCTGAAGAACAACTTTACACGGTTCAGTAATATCCTCACAGAAAACTACAGGTACACCACGAAGATGACATCATCTTCTGATTTACCTACAAATTAGTTGAAAATAAAAAGTACAAAAAATGAATGGTTCTCAAATAGTTTGTGGACAAGTACCACTGGTGGTCCCTGAGCTGCCTTGAATGGTCAGAGGAAATTTTGGAATTATTATTTGAACACAGATTTGAATGAACCAACTGATGTAGAAAAAAGGTGAGTTGTTTAAGCACACTGATTGCTTCATCAGAAATATCTCAAAAGGGAGATGCGGTGGAGAAGGTTTCCAGAACCCTCTGTGTGAACAAAGTGGACAGCAGTGAATCAGAACAGGTGCTTGTGGCTACTAATGTTGGGTTTCATTGACCCCTGAACTCTTAGCTTGGATCTGAGAATAACACCAGACTCAACCGTGTTCTAGCTCCAAGTTTATATCCATCGGCATTTCTGCGCTTAGTCAACAGGCTAATTACTATTACTATAAGCAAGACAAGCTAATACCAATGTTTCTCTCTGCATTTTGTACCTTCAAACAGTGTAGAAACGTGTTCATTGAAGGAGGTACTGTGTGTTTGTGAAAAATTTAGAAAATGAATTAGTTGTTGTGAAAATTGCTTGTTTTTTAAACTGTAGCTGTCACACCTCATCAGGGTTTATATAAAAGGCAGCCATATTAGATTTTAAGATTGCTGTTGGGAAAACCCCAACTTCAGGGAACCTTTGTGTTTTTTTTAAATTTGAGACTTAGAAATTTTCACCCAGAGTTTCTGCAAGTTCATTAGTTATATTTAAGACTTTTTAAAGACCCTCTGAAGATATTTCTTGTTTAATTTAAAGACTCCTATTGATTAAAAAAATCATTTACTAAGTTTAACTAAGTTAAAAACTTATGTTAACGTTATCCACTTGTGTTTTCTTGGTTCGACATTTGAATCCTTTGCTTTTACACTTAGGTTACCTAACCTCACTGCCTTACATCACAGTTGGCAAAACACTTCATGACACTAATTGATGACCCATTTTAGTCAACTACTGGAATTAAATAGAGACTCCCCCAGGACACAGGAATTGCTGCTGGATACGGTAACAATTAGGTTGTGAACAAACAATAAGCCGGTTTTAGGAGCAGGACTCTTGCAAGTTTACAGTCGCCTGAATGTCCTACCACTAATCCCTTCTGGCAGGACAGTTAGCTGCTATGCATCATGAGCCTTGTAGTTCTGCCACAGCAGCCTAATACTAGTCAAAACTGCAATTTAGGAAGAAAATGATAGATGGAAGAAGCAAATTTATGAACAAATGTACAAATTTAAGACACAAATACATAACATGTAAGACCTAGCATATAGATCCTGCAGGTGTTAAGGGCATTTTAAGTCCCCAAAATTCGATGATTAAATATAAAAGAACTTGGAAATAACTTTATACGGACCCAGCAGAATCCTTTAAAACGCATCATGCATCCAATGGACAAAGACACCTGTGTTTTTATTTTTAGTATTTACCACAGCAAACTGGAAATTCAAAGTCCTGTTGAATTACTGTTTTAAAATGCCGGCCATTATGATGGTATAAGATCTTAGCATCAACTAACGAGGTATGTGTTATAAGAAGAATTACTGCAGTAAATGAAATGTTTAAAAAAATCTGCTCTGGTGTAGGGTTGATCAGGTTGGTTCGTCAATAGGCCGGCGGCAGTAAGGACAGCAGTTGTGCTGTAGCACCAGGAGCTCATAGTCTTCACTGTGAAACATCTACAAGAAAATACAGTGGGAGAAAATTAGAAAACATGCTAGGAAGAAGAAAACAGATAAGGTATAATGTAGGGTTACAGCAATCAGTCATCCAGTGTTTGAAATGCGCCAATTCTGGTGGATTCGCAAGTCAACTACTGAAAAACCTGAAATTCTTTCTTATTATTATTAACTATCAAAACTAAGAACTCCCACCATTATTAGTCTATAAACACATCAACCAGTTTGTACTTTGATGCACTTCTTTGGGTTGAATAAAAGTCAGGTTAAGGTTATAGACATGGTTTAATGCATAAATAGGGATAATCAGCGGAATTCAACACTACTACCTCCTCAAGAACCGGCAACACATTTTTTTCCTCTTCCATGTGTTACCATCCTAAGAATTAAAACTATTGGAATCGGTCAAAATCAGAATTGGTTTAACGCTGAATGGGCAGTTCAGATCTCAAACTAAATTGGAAATCTGTTTCAGCCACTTAAAAACAGTGAAAGCTGCAGCACCGGGTATGTAAATGCAGTACCTTGAAGCAACTGGGGCACATGGTGATGCTCACATCCGGCAGTAGGGAGCGGAAGTATTCCCATTTGAGGGGCTTGGGCCAGCGTTTGATCAGTACGTCCCTTCTGCTCATGGAGCGCAGCACCGAACAACTCACCTTGACGGGTACAAAGGTGGAGCCCCCTTGCTGTTTGGACACACGGATGAACACAAACACATCCTCATATGGACTCTGTCTTTTCATCGTCTCCAGCTGGCTCACCCAGCTGGCAGAATATTAATCACCTCGTCTATTCTGTCCTTTCTTTTCTTACCTCAAAGCTCATTTTGGCTGTAAATGGATCTTCCTCTGTATAATCCAAACCGCCATCTATCCTCAAAGCCTGCATGTCTGTTTTGCATCAATAAAGAGGAAATAACCTTTTACTTTCTACAAATGTTTTCTACAATGATGCCTGTGAAACAGGAGAGCCCCTGATAAATTGACACCTGAGAATGAGCTCTGAGAGACAATGGGTTTAAGTTGTGCCTGTCAGTCACTTCATGGCCTTGGAGGAACACCACACACCTCGGTGCCCTTGAGAGTCTGTTGGCTAATGCAGGTTAATCCCCACAGCAGGGCTGTGGCTATGGCTCCCGGAGAGTTAGTGTCATTAAGATGAGACAGGAGAGCCTTACTAACCCTATTAGTGCAAAGCTAAGATACTTGTTTTTCTGACAGCTTACCCCACAGACTCAAATCAAGGTGCCAGTTGCGATAAACAGCTTCTCGGACTAATCCCACAGATAGAGAAAAGAGCCACACAATTCAATTAGAGGAGGTGTGCTGTTTGTAAGGGCATCAGCACTTAATAATTCATGTACATCAAGTGAACAGTCTGTCACTTTGTGTGCAGATATGATAGATACATCTGAAGAACAAAGAATCCACTACCTGAACAGCATTTGTGTAAAGTCCATCAGAGGTGCATTGCCCTCTCTTCTGTGTTGAGGAAACCTTCAGGGCAATTAGGGACCTAGCTTCTTCCTCACTCGCGATCACGCCTCGACTCGCTAGGTAGGGAACTGCCCAGATGCAAGCACCTCTGTGTCAAGACGAACGACTATGCCTAAACCTGCTTAAAAGCTATGAATAAAAACGATCGCCTCACATTCTTGTACACACGCATGGTTTGAGTCACTGACCATATGATAAGCTGAGAGTAGATGAAGTGACTGCCTGCAGTTTGATGACGCCACGGCTGTCTCTGACTTGTTCAGAAGAGGGTTGTTTGTGGAGCACCGGTAGCACATCATGTCCTCAATAAGGTCCTGCAAGAAACACGGAAAGTGTAACTAACTGAAAGCGAGATAGGGATGGCCTTGGATGTTTCAGAATCAGTACAGAGTAAACTTAAATCTTCAACACACCTCACTGTCATGGAAGGGCTTGGAACGAATGGTGAGGCTGCCCAGCTCTATGGACTCCAGGAAGCGTGAGGGAATGTGCAGCTCCTGGAGCTTCTCGTAGGCATACCTGGCCAACTTATACGCTCCCACCTTGCGACTCTGCTTGGCCAGTGCAAACAAGGTGTTGCTAAGAGTCAGGTTAAGGTTTTGTGCTACTACATATAGAGATAAACTGATCAGACTTTATAGACTTTGTCTGATTAATTTTGCGAAGGTTTAGTAACCGACCTGGCGATCATTGATCATGGTCAACTGACCAGTCCAATTCTAGGTGCATCCTTTATAAAATGTATTTCAGCACATCTTTTAAGTTCGAGCAAAACAAAAAAATACTACATCAACCAGATTATGCAGAGAGTCTCAACCGAACTCTTACTGATTAATAATTATATAAAAACAGATTGTGGAGAGCAGCTCCGTGAGTGGAAAGCACAGGTCAATGAGCTGCAGCTGCAACCGCTCTATGTTGGTCATTTTCTCTTATAACACCATTCTCCAGCTCCTCCTACACACCCAGCTCTGCTACTCCTGATAAACAAACTTCCTTCTATTGTCTAATGTGTTTAGCTCGGGGTTGGCGGTTATTTGCAACATTGTGTCTAACAGTTCACACGACGTCCAACACCTTCCCGCTAAATTCATAAGTCTCACTTCAAAGTTGTTGGAGCAGTTCCGCTCGACCACAGAGGATGTCGGCTGCTGGGGTGGATTTCCTCTTTCAAGGCCTTGCCTTCCTTCCTCATACAAGCTTCTATATGTGTTGCTCTTTGCGCTTCTCAGTGTGGTGGAATATGTTTGTTCGAATTAAAACTTATTGTTGAGTTTATGTAAGAAAAGTGTGCACAGAGTTCAGTAATCAAAGCCCTTGTTTAGAAAACCAAAAATGTGGCTCTTGCTTGCATCGCCACCTCCCCCATCATCAGCACTTTTCTTTCCCTCAGCAGCAGTGTAGTCTCCGCTGTGGCGCCAACACTTCCGCTCTCTCCCAACTTTTATCTCTTTTCTCCTGCTTTGTTGTCGTTGCTGCTGCTGCCAGTGTTGATGTCAGAGTAGTTTGTTGTGGGAAAGAGGTAAAATCCACCATACTGTAACATCTTGTTGTGTTAAATCTAAGGATACACTTTAGAAATTCCTGGTGGTACATCCTTGGTGAGGTTGTTCAGTAGGAACCTGCATATGTTGAAGAGCGTCTCTGGCATGTGGGAACTGAATGGTTCATCCTAAAGATAAAAAAATAATTCGAAATGAGAGATGGTGGTGGTGGTATGGATTAAAAATAGCCTCGGTACCCGATAAAAATTTTAAAAGCTCAATTTCTTTTACTCCCTCTCTTATTTCTATAATCTTTCAACCTGGTCTAAAGCAGCCTAACCCGTTGCTGCGCCTTATCCGTCCTCGGAGTGCTTTGAAAGGCAAAGACGAATTTTCTAAAGCCGTCGCTAAAAGCATTTCATCCCCAGAGTTGATAGTTTACATCTATTGCGCCTGTCTGGGAGAGTTAACGTGATAAATAGAGGTTTTCCTGCTCTGGTCTGGATCACAGAGATGCCTCTGTTGATGCGAGGGTGTGACCACAGCGGAGAGACAGAAAGAAAGCGCTGAAACAACAAACTGAGCACACTGACACAGGCCAGGTCACACACACAGCGCTCATAAGCAGGAATTGTGTTGTCTTGAGGCAAGTAGGGCCTGGGGGGCAGGAGAGGACCATTGATGTGGTTGTCATGTTGTTCTATAAAGGAGCTTGTTATCCTGGCAACAGGGGTCAGTGGGGTTTAGGAGTCTAATAATGGGTGGGATATTTCCCTTTAGTGAACTGTAACCTTAACTTAATGCCTTCTATATTCTCTTCTGTTCGCTTCGCCTGACACACTCTGTGCTTATCTTAATTCCCATTTAAAGCTGAATCATTCTGTGGATTGACATAAAAGTGCAAAGCCAGACCTATTCTATGTGTGTGTGAAATCGTAAGTCACATATAAGTAAGTGAACAAAAATAGACCTTTAACCACACTGTAGGTACCATTTCTGGGGCTAAGCAGTTTAAATCTGACAGCATGTCACTTGGTCCACCCTTCCTAGTCTTTGTGTCTTTGAGTTAAGCAGAATTAAAACGTATAAAGCGTTAGAGCCTCACCGTGTAACGCTGAATGGAGCGATAGACGTAATAAAGCTCAGCAAGATGCTGAAAACGCTCAAACTTCTCCAGCATTTCTTTCCTCTGTTCTTTGCTTTCTGGTTCAGATAAATGAAATTATAAGCAGGTGAAGCTTCACAGCAAAAAAAGCAGTTCAGTTTCCTTTAGCCTTCAATGATGATGTTCCTCACCTCTGCCGATGTCCAAACACTGCATAGACAGCATCCAGTAATAGTAGCCTGCATCATTGAACCTGTTCTCCACCACTGCATTGTGGGTAAGCTGCTCCAGGACTTTCACAGCTTCATTCTGACGCCCAGCCTTGTGAAATGCTGACAAGTAGGAAAAGAACAACATCCAGTCGCTCCTGTGAGTCTTCAAAAGCATATTCAGAAAAGCAACACTTCATGTAGTTTATTTCAAGAGACAAAAAAGGTTCTAAGCTGCCATTTTTTACTGGACTTCCCAGCAACCATTTCACACACAGTTTAGCTTTACCAGAGTTTTATGTTCAGGATGTGTGCCTTAATTTTGCTGCTTTGCAGTTTCCTTCTGATTCAGTCGCAGAGACATTACAACCACAAACTTCAATGTATTTCATTGGGATTTCATTAGGATTTCAAAATAAAGTAGTGCATAATTGTGAAGTTGAAGGACAAAAACAGACTTAAAAACGCATTTTTTACAAATAAAAAATATGGCACCTATTTTGCCGTGCATTTGTATTGAAGCCCCTGAGTCAGTATTTTGCAGAGCAACATTCCACTTCAATCACAGCTTTTCAACCAAAGTCTTTTGGGGAATGACTCTGCCAGATCAAAGTGTTTTTGCACTCCTTGCAAAATAACTCAGGCTTGGTCACACTGAAGGCACATCTATGACCAGCAATTTTATAATCACGCCACACATTCTCAATTGAATTTAGGTCTTTTGACCAAGACATTCTAACTTATAGACGGGGTTTTATCTAAGCCCTTCTATTGTAGCTTTGGCTGTATGTTTAGGGCTGTTGTTCTGCAGGAAGGTGGTCCTCCACCACAGTCTTTTGAAGTCTCTATGAGCTTTTTTTTGCAGGATTGCTGGGTATTAGGGGGGTACCGATTGCAGTTTTCTGGCCGATCGCGATCTTTAAAAAGCCTGACCTGCCATTTCCAATTATAGCTGATACCGATTTTTTTTAATAACTGACACTGTCAGGTGTTCTAAGGTCACATTACACCTACAATGTTACAATCTGATGTTGGCAACAGTGGGGTGATTATCGTTAACAGCGCACATGCAGACGTAACCTGGTAGGGGGGTCTGTCAGTCAACCCTCTCTCATGACTGACCAAAAGGAGACAGTGGCTGATTTTCAGACCTTTGCAGAGGTAGATAAGAACGGTGGATAAGATTGGTTTGCCGATCACCCAAAATTAAGGAAATCGGGGCCGATTGATCAGTGAACCCCTACTCGGCATCAAGCTAAATCCATCTTCCTAACAACTCTGACAGCTTCCCTGTCCCAGTTAAAGAAACGTTTCTCGGCAGCATGATCGTGCCACCACCATGTTGCCCTGAGGGGGACGTGTATTCAGGGTGCTGAGCAGTTCTCTGCTACACATGATGTTTTGCACTTAAGGTTAAAAAGGTACCTTTTGGTCCCATCTCATCTTGTAATTTGCAAACCCAAAAGTGGCCATATCATCAAATTCTCACACCTGAGCTATAAATCTCTGCAG
Organism: Crenichthys baileyi; assembly: GCA_036173005.1. Lineage (NCBI taxonomy): Eukaryota > Metazoa > Chordata > Actinopteri > Cyprinodontiformes > Goodeidae > Crenichthys > Crenichthys baileyi. Next base: position 189,646 of record JAHHUM010002050.1, on the reverse strand, counting down.
CTCCCCCAAAGTTACGTCTTCTCTCCTCTGATTTTGTGCAAAGTTAGATGTTGAAAGCCTAAGATATTTTCAGTCTAACAAAATCTAAACCTAGTTTCAATTTTTTTATTCCTGACCTGATCTGTATTTATACAACTTACACATATGGACTTAAGTGACTTCTCAATGCAACTGGTACACTTGGTTTTATTTAGAGGTATCAAATTAAGGGGGGATGAATACAAAATGCACGCCACACTTTTCAGATCTTTTATTTGTAACAGTAGTGGAAGTATCTTTCCATCCACTGAACAATTACACTCAGCTTTTTGTTGGTCAATTGCATAAAATCCCACTAGAAACACCTGACTTTAGTTTGAGTGTGACAAATAAATGGTTTCACATGCAAGGTCCTGTAAATAAATGTCAAAAGTGATTTGTTTCCCAGATTAAACATAAAGTGATTCTAATGTCATTCTCATTTCATACAAGTAATAACCAACTGCAGACCTGTCCAATTATGAAGGCTGCTCCTAAAATATTCCTGAACACCAAAGCACTTTGGCTTTAAGGTCCAAATGAACATGAAATATTTCTCTGTGTTTCTATTACTGGGTAATTAGAAACAGCTTTTGGGAGTCGACCCCAACAGTGAGGTTGCCCCCACATAGCACTGTAGGGGTCAAAATATATTATTGCTAAACATATATTACAAGGCCCAACTGGACAGAAATCACATTCAGCTGCATTTGGTTACTGTTAGCAACAAGCACCCCCATCCCCCGCCTTAGAGAAACATAATTTTCTAATTTAAGCTCGCTGTTAGACAGAAACACATTATTTTGCCTGTTATATGACAATATAGTCAGTATGCACTGAAATAAACCAGGATGTGTGCTTGCTTATAACTGAACTGACTCATTTAGTTATTCACAAAGGTAAATTATATCCTGGGTATAAAATCTGAAGACTGAGGGACAGAGCAGGAAGCAGCATCAGCAAGTAATACAGGTAAAATCTATTGGTAAACAAACAGAATCTACCAGATTAACACCCGGCGTACAACAATCTGGAGAGGCAACTTCCGATCTCTGGTTGTTGTAAAGCTTTGGCCTGCAAATGGCAACCTTGGTTTAATCAGATTAATTATTAAAAAATATAAAACAGGAAACAGCTTTCAAATAATTTTTTCTAACATGCTTGCTCTCGTTACCTTAACTCTGACATCGCCAAGATTTTAAAATCCAGCACGTTCCATAAGAGACAGAAGTTGAAAGCTAACATCTTACATCCTATGAGCTTCCTCTTTCTTCATTTTAAACACCTTTCTGGTACTGCTAACAGCTAAGCTCCAGTCTTCTCTCGGTAATGGCATTCACATCTTAAAAGGGTTGTTGTCAGTGCGACCAGATAGCGCTTACTTATACTGCTTTCAGTGATTGGAAAAGCCAGGATTTTTATGTGAGACTGGGAGGTCACTGGTCAGGGCCAATCTAGGTGAAAATTGGATGATTCCAGTCAACATTAGGGCTGCACAATATATCATAAATTTTGAATTATCATGATATCCCTATATAGAATATCAATATTGCAATGATCGGCTTGGAGTACAGTAAATATTAGTAACCTATATGAGTAATTAACTTTAAGGCTCTTCATGACAGTATTCTATTTGGTGATGCTCATTGTTCCATGCAGCAAAAAAAGCTTGTAGGAGAGCGTTAAGATGTTCTAAAATCATGAAGAAACTACACTGAGGTGGTTTCACTGCCTAACAACAGAAGAAGAGAGATGCAACTTAGAAAAATATGTTGTTAGGATGGAAATAATGAATGTCATCAGTTTTTCCGGTAACTGGAAAAACTACTTACTATCCGGGGTCTGTGCGTGTTAAGTGTAAGTTAAGTATTTGTAAGTAAATCATCATCATTTGCTTACTTTACGTGTTTTCCTAACATCCTGCAGCCCTGGTCAACAGCTGATTTCTCTGTGCATCCCTACAAAATCCTTCCAGGGAATGTTTTGGGGACTTAACTTTTTGCAGCGCTGAAAGAAAAGTCCCTATCATTATCTCCGTAGTCTGTTTTACTGTTGTCCCAAATCTTAAACAGCTTCTTTAAAATTCATTTGGATTAGGGGTCTTTTTCAAGGTATTCTTGAGCTTTAGAAACTTTTATCTACTGCCTCAAAAATGTAACATGTTCAGAAATGATGACATATAATAAGGGCAGGAATTTTTAACAGCATTCAAACCAGAGTGACGGAAAATTTAACATAGACTCAAAAAAGACACACCATGACTAGACCCTCTTAAGCACATTAATTCGTTCAAAAATTAAAAAGTGGAAATAATAAATGGAAAAAAAACAAGAAATTTTGAATTAATGAATACTGTCACTGTAGAGTCAAAAAAAACCACATATGATTTCATTTCAGGGGAACCCAAGAAAAGCCCTGAAAAACAACAGACAAAGCATATTAGCAGATCTAAGCCATGATAACTATTTCTGAGACTGTCCCCGAGAAATACCAGTGCACTGGGCATGAGGCAAGCCAGAATCTGAAACATTACACTGGTAACACAATACTGCTTCAGTGGCTGCCGAAAATGCACACAATTACCTAAACGCATGACTATAAGCAAGCCTAAACACAATCAGTCATGAATCCCACATTGAGACGAGCAGAAGAAGATTATGTAGGAGAGGAAATATGCCTGCTGAGATTATAATTATAAATCTATGAGCTGATTATGACTATGGTTAGAGTTGGTAATCATCATCAGAGCCGCTTGTAGCACTGGTGATTAGAGGCAAGCATGCGTGTCACTCACTGAACAGGCAGCAGAGTTGTGTCCTGCTCTGCTCTGGCAAAGAGGATCATGTTTTACAGCGGATATGGAAAGTCTTAAAGAAGTAGTGAAAAAAAAAAGTCTGTGTCCAAAGCCAGGCAGGTTTTATCACTCCCATATGTAAACCAACTTGAAGCAGACTCTACGTTCAGTGAAACATATTCCTGGAGGCATGCGTTTTAAAAATCAATGTAATATATCAGTCGTATCCCAGGAACAAATTGACCGAGTAAAGGTGAGGCTGGAGCTCTGACCTTTTTGCGCCTCCTCAAAGCGGTCGTTTTCAGCCAACCACTGGGCGTAAGGCACAAAGACGTCATATTTGAACTGCGGGTGCTTCTCCACCAGCGAGAAGGCCTGAAACATTGATAGTTGAGGGGAAAAAGCAAACATTACATTTAATAGAGCATCGGTGTTCAGTTAGTTGGTACAAGATAGAAAACAGTGTGAAATGGCCCTGGGCAGGCAAAGGCCCAGCTGCAGCTCATTAGGGAGATACAAGTTACCATACATTTTTTATAAAAACACACCTAACCTCCAGTCAAAACATTTCTACAACATTATTAATTAACTCAAAACAAAGAAGAGTGTACGAGGAAAGCTGATTTCACACTCAATTACAGCTACGACTGCATCACTGTTTGAATGACAGGACACAAAGAGTTGCTGTGGGGCCCTGTGGACAAAAATTTGCCTTACAAAGTGACTAATTAAGCTCTGTGTCCTGTGGCAAAATCGGGGCCAACAAACACAACTCGCTTTACACCAAAGAGTGTGAGCGAAAACTTTTAAGGTGTGTCTCAAAGTCATTTAAAAAACACTGGAATTAGAGAAAAAAGGCCTCCATATGCTGTTACTAAGCCTGGCCTGACTTGGTGCGCACCTCCCTGAGAGAAGCACATAAAATCCAAGTGCTCTCTAAACCTCTGCCACCCACCCCTATTTTTGCTCATTTCTCTGAGGATTAAGAAGATACTCTAAAAACCATGTCTTTGAGATTTGATGTTTTGCTTTTGGCTCTAGTGATTCCAAATGCAAATCACTCATATGCATCTCTACAATGCCTTTAATTTGATTACAGACCGCAGATGGATTAAAGAAATGCAGTATTTTCTTCTCATCTGAGCAGTATGATCTGCCGTGGTGGAGGAACGTGATTGAAAGCAGAGTATATCTTCAAGCTGGGGCTCTTTCCATGCAGCGTATCGTTCTGAACTTCTCAGAGGCTCATTATAATTTGGGCATGGATTCAGAGGAACCAGAATCTTGATGATCGGCTCTGAAGGGTCTGTGGTTTCGTTTGTCAGTAAATGAGGAAATCAGGAGTCCATGTTGTCTTGTTGTTTACATTCAGCTGTGGTTACTGTGTTATTCTGACAAACTATTTGTTGGAGTTTCCAGCCAAACTAAACAAGCCATAAAATACAGTTTGCTTTGTGGCCCATGAAGCACTTTATTAAGAACAGTTTTATGTTACTGTATTCTGGGAGTTTTATAAACATTTTTGCTGTCAAATATTCCACTTTTTTTTTATTTGATTTTGAACAGTTTTCAGGCCCTTTTATTCCAATTTGAAAGGAATTAATGAAATCAACATTCACTATGAATGTAGAGAAAGAAACTGATGGATGGATGGATGGATGGATGGATTGATGGATGAATGGATGAATGAATGAATGGATGGATGAATGGATGGATGGATGGATGGATGAATGGATGGATGGATGGATGGGATGGATGGATGGATGGATGGATGGATGGGATGGATGGATGGATGGATGGATGGATGGATGTGAGAAAGTAAAAGCCATCTCATCATCCAAAACCATCCAAGTCAAGAGTAGTGAAGCACACTTGTCTGAGCAACCTATTTTTTTTAAATCCATATTTTAACCATGTATATGATGATATGAAAAAAGGTAAATAATCCTCAATATTCTACTTTCTTCTTTCTATTCGTTTCCGAGTAAAAAATTAAATCTAATGGACTACTTTTCAAGACTGTGTAGGAACCCTGTATTTATCTGACCGCCTCAAAAGCTTTTTGTTTATAAATAGTAAGTTATCCCGAGGAGCTGAATACGTGTCTCAGACCTCTTCCCAGTTTCTTGTTTCCACGTGTAGCTGCACCAAAGCCTTCAAGTCTCCCATCTTGGAATAAATCTCTGAGGCATAGCCGTGGTGTTTCAGCCTCTTAAAGTGCAGCGCACACTTTGCCAGCGGTTCACGCTCAGCCTTGTCCAGCTTACGGGCGATGTCGATCAGCCTACACGAGAACAGGGGAATAGGTACACAGATGAGGTGAGTAAAGAAAGAACATCAATTTGCCGTCTGCTATATCAGGCCAAGCTCATGACCCCAGAAATAATTCTAATCAGTCAGGGTCAGAACCTGAATCTGATTCAGGTTAAAGAGCTCTGACTGTGCTGAGCCCCTCTGATCCACCTGTGGCACCACAGGACACTCACAACACGAGCAAAGCGTGTCAGATGGAGCCATCAGGGATCCCGCAGCAACCACCAGGTATCTGTTTGTCTACACAGGCACATGAGTGTAACTTAACAGAAAGGTGATTGTCTTTTCTTTCTCTCAGCATGTCGGATACTTGTGATGCTTTCGATTTTGTAAATGTGCAGGATATTCAATCCTGCTGCCTTGTGCTACCAAGTATGAAGCACAGATCTGCCCTGGTGAGGTAGACATGACTGCACACCATGAACTCTGGTCCACATGTCTTAGAAACCATTTGTATTACAAAAATAGGTGCTGTTTTTCTACAAATAAATAAACAAATAAATATCTTTACTGATTAGATGCATATACTTCATCTCCTACAGTGACAGACACTCACATGTCTGCCCAGCTGTGCTCTCCAATAATATCAATGGCTTTCATGTGTTCTCCTGCTGACAGGTACATTTCAGCTGCTGCCCGTGGCTCCTTGCTGCTTTTAGCCCAATCTGCCTGCTTCGTTATCAGCATCCGAGAGCTCTTTGTGTCTGTTGCACCAACAAACTCCTGCAAAGAGAAAAGCGAAATACCTGAAGTAACACGGTAGAGCCGAAATACACATATATGATTAAAGTAATAAGTAGAACAGTTAAACGTCAAATTTCTTTTTATAAATTAATGCAAAAAAAGAAAAGCTAAAAAAAAGGTACTGTTAACAGTGATCAGAGCAGGCACTGCCAACTAATCTGCATTAACTCTTTTCGTGTTTATGATGAAATTATAGAACAGAAGGAATTCGACACAAAATTGAGAGAAAATCTGAGAGAATTATAGTGTCTCGCACAACTATTTATACCCCTTGAACTTTTCCAAATTTCATCATGTTACTCACACAAACATTAATGGATGTTACTGGGATTTTATGTGACCAACAAAAAGTAGCACATGTCTGTGAAGAGGAAGGAAAGAGATTCAAGGTCATTTTTTCTTCACAAATAAAGATCAGAAAAGTTTGGCCAGCATTTATATTTACCCTCTTTCACTCTGATAACCCCACAAAAGATCCAGTGCAACCATTTGCCTGCATATGCACAGTCTGCAGTTTGCCAAAAGCCATTCAGAGGGCACAGCAAACATGGTCAAGACGGTGCTTTGAACAGATGAGACCAAAATTTAACATGGCCTACATAAGAAATGCTGTGTAGTGGAAAATGAACGCATATGCACAAACATCAAGCTTTGGAGATGCTGGTGAACGTTAATGGAAAGGGGGATGGGACTAAATATAGGGCTATACTGGAAGAAACCTTGTTATAGGCTGCAGAATATTTGAGACTGAGGCAGAGGTTCACCTTCCAGCAGGGGCTGCACAGGGCTGCTATGACACGGTTTATGTCAAAGCATGTTTGTGTGTTACATTGACCTAGTCAAAGTATAGACCTAAATTCAATCAGGAATCTTTGGCAAGACTTGAAAAATTATATTCACAGACCTTCATCCAGTGATTGACTTTTGCAGAGAAGAATGTTTGTTCCAAGGTTTTGACTCGTGAATAAAACATAGGCCACACTTTTCAGATTTTTACTAGTGAAAATAAAATAATTAGACCTCCTTCCACTTCACAGTCATGCAGTGCTTCAGTCTATCCCTGTAAATACATTAACTTTGACTTTAACATGTGACAAAAAGTACCAAGGCTCAAGGGGTATAAATACTTCTCCAAAGAATAAATTACTTTGATACTTAAGCCAGACAGGATCTTAATTCCTTTGAAAAATAATCTCACTTTCATTATCTCAATAATAATCTTTAGAGAGAGCAAGAAAACCCCGGTTCAAAAAGACTAAACCACTCGAACCGTAAAGGTCTGAGGCAGAAGGAAGAGAGTCGGACAAACATCAGGCAGCTACTCGGCCTTTCCCCCAGTGTCCTTCCTACCTAAAACAAACAGGCTGTGTGACCAGATGGCAACACACCCACAAAAATACACAGCTGCCACATCACACAGAAACAATCTGATGCACACATGCATGCAGAAATATACATGAATAAGTCATAGCTGAGTCATCAGCTTCATCAGTAAATGTAAAACTTTTTTTAAAACTCTGCCAAAAAACTTAAAAAAAAAAGGGAAATTTGCTAAAAATGACTCCCTTCTTAAAGCAATTATCTATATATATTATCTAATATATATTATAGAATAATTATATATATATATATATGATATATAGATATATATAAAATATAATATATATTATATTATATATATTACTTTAATGAAGGAGTCTATATCTAATATCTAATCTTTATTATAATATATAAATCAAATAAAATTCTATATAAAATATATAAAAAATTTTCTATATATTCTATATCAAATTATATTTTTATTTATAATATATTATTATAATCTATCTATATAATATTTATTATATATTATTTTTATTAAGTATTTTATATATATTATATATAATTTATATATTTTATATTATATATATTAAAAATTATATATATATAGGGGGGTTGGACAATAAAACGAAACACCTGTCATTTAGTGTGGGGAGTTTCATGGCTAAATTGGACCAGCCTGGTAGCCAGTCTTTCATTGATTGCACATTGCACCAGTAAGAGCAGAGTGTGAAGTTCAATTAGCCCCGGGTAAGAGCACGTTTTGCTCAAAATATTGAAATGCACACAACATTATGGGTGTTTAAACCAGAGTTAAAAAGGGGAAAATTGTTAGTGCACGTCTTGCTGGCACATCTGTGACCAAGACAGCAAGTCTTTGTGATGTATCAAGAGCCCCGGTATCCGGTAATGTCAGCATACCACCAAGAAGGACGAACCACATCCACAGGATTAACTGTGGACGCAAGAGGAAAAGCTGTCTGAAGGGATGTTCGGGTGCTAACCCGGATTGTTCCAAAAAAAAAAACAACGCTGCCCAAATCACAGCAGAATTAAATGTGCACCAAACTCTCCCTTTTTCCCCCAAACTGTCCGTCGGGGAGCTCCAAGGTCAATATACACGGCCGGGCTGCTATACCAAAACCTTTGGTCACTCATGCCAATGCCAAACATCCGTTTCAAGGGTGCAAGGACGCAAATCTTGGGCTGTGGACAATGTGAAAAAAGTATTGTTCTGATGAGTCCACCTTTACTGTTTTCCCACATCCCGGGAGTTTAGGTGTGGAGAAAACCCCAAAGAACGTACCACCCAGACTGTTGCATCCCCGAGTGAAAGCATGGGGGGTCAGTGATGGTTTGGGCTGCCATATCATGGCATTTTTCCCCTTTGGCCCCAATACTTGTGCTAGATGGGTGCGTCACTGCCAAGGACTACCGAACCATTCTTGAGGACCATGTGCATCCAATGGTTCAAACATTGTATCCTGAAAAGGCGGTGCGTGTACCAGGATGACAATGCACCAATACACACAGCAAGACTGGTGAAAAAATTGGGGTTTTTGAACATGAAGTGAAGTTGAACATCCATGACCTGCACAGTCACCAGATCTAAATATTATTGAGCCACTTTGGGGTTTTTGGAGGAGCGAGTCAGGAAACGTTTTCCTCCCCAGTATCACATAGTGACCTGGCCACTATTCTGCAAGAAAATGGCTTAAAATCCCTCTGACCACTGTGCAGGACTTTTTATAGTCATTCCCAAATAGACGCTGTATTGGCCTCAAAAGGAGGCCCCCCCCTCTATAAAATTTTGTGGTCTAAAACCAGGTGTTTTAGCTTCATTGTTCAAAACCCCGATATTATATATATATGTGTTCATTCACTGTTTTTAACCTTCATTGTAGAATCTACATACAATGTAAATAGTCATAAACAAGAAAAACCCCTTTAAAAAAAAGGGGTTCAAAAAATTTGACTTAGTGTATATATGTGTTTTGTGTTTGTGTGTTTCCTGTTTTCCCCATCACAGTGAGAACCTTTTTCCCGATTTTACCATCAAATTGAGCCGTTTTTACCAAAGTGAGGACATTTTGCTGGTCCTCACGACCTATTTTGCTAACGGTTAGGTTTAGGACTAAGGTGTGAATTGAGTTTAGGTTAAGGTTAGGGTTAGGCATGCACTGGTAATGGTTAGGTTTAGGGTTATTGTCAGGGTTAGGGCATAGAAAGGGTTGAAAATGACTGAAAATCAATGGAAGTCAATGGGAGTCAACACATGGTCCTCACTACACATAGCAAAACAAGAGTGTGTGTGTGTGTGTGTGTATGTATGTGTTTGTGTGTATGTGTGTATGTGTGTGTGTTAGTAAGTAAGTTCCTGAGTATTTGTGTAAAAGTGTGGCATCTGTTTACCGATCAGATGATGTAATTCCGGTGATGTATGAGGAGATGAAAGACAGACAGACAGCAAAGTATGGGGCCCCAGCTTGGCATTTTTCCACATATTGAAGAAAAAACATATGTTCTCAACTCATAAAGCTTGGAGGACCTCACAAGGTTTTTTGTTTGTATTTGTAAAAACCTGAGTTGCACGCAATTGGCTATGTTTTTGTTAGTAAGCAGTTCAATCACCTTGGCATGGTCGAACATGCGCAGGTCGGTGTACATGCTCAGGGCTTTGGATTCATGGCCGGTACGTTTGTAGAGCTTGGCCGCCTCACGGAATTTCCCCTGGAAGGCGTAGACGTCTGCCAGGAACAGCTCGTTGTCGCTCTCGCCCCGTTTCTTCCTCTCCTACAAATCAGTCAACATTAACACTGTGTATGAACAAACACTCAAGTACATGTACACACATCTGCATAACACAGCTATGAATACAGCTCCTTGCAAAAGTATTCACACCCCTTAAACGTCTTCACATTTTGTGTTACAACTATAAGCTTCAATCCATTTTTTTTTTTAGATTTTATTCGCTAAAAATGATACATGATTTTTACAAAGAAAAATCTGAAAAGTATAGTGTGTAAATATTTTAGCCCCGTTAACTCTCACATCGCTTCTTATTATTATTATTAAATTTAGAGCAACCAACTGCCTTCAGAACACCTCATTAGTAAATATAGTATAACCCTAGTATAAATCCAGCTGCTCAATCAAGGCCTCAGAGCTTTTTCAGAGGACATTAGTGAACAAACAGCATCATCATGATCAAGGAACACAGCAAGAATAACGTGGTGGAGAAGTTTAAAGCAGGCTTTGAACATCTCACCGAGCATTGTTTAATCCCTCACCTGAAAATGCACACCTACCAAGACTGTACTACCAAAAGCATTATTCAGAGAATCATCCAAGAGACCTATGGTAGCTCTGAAAGAGTTGCAAAGATGCACAGCTCAGATGGAACAATTGGCTGACAAGACAACTATTAGGTTTGCCCCTGACAAATCAGGCCGTTATGAAAGAGTTGGAATAAGAGAGAAATGGTTGAAAGTAAACCATAAAAAGACCTGTTTGCAGTCTGTCACAAGCCATGTAGAGGACACAGCAAACATCTGGAGGAGGTTGCTCTGCTCAGATGAGACCAAAATGTAATTTTTTGGCCTACATGCCAAACAGCATGTGTTATGGAAAAGCTACACTGTGCATCACAATGAACAATCCATTTTCACAGCAAAACATGGCAGTGGTAGAATCATGCTTGGGCTGTTTTTCCTTATTGATAGGAATACAGGGCAATGAGCTTGAGTTATTTTGCAAATAAAAATGTGTTTCTCGATGCACAAAGCTAAGAGATAAGCCCAAGAAAACTTGGATACAAACAAGCAGCCTACTTTCAGATTAGTATTTTTAAAAACCATGCATCTTCTATTTTCCAATTCATATTGATGCACTACTTTATGTTGGCCTATGAAATAAAATCTGATCAAAATAAATTGAAGTTTGTGGCCTTAACATGACCAAACGTGAAAATGCTCCACTGGGTATAAATACTTTTACAAAGCACTGCATGAGTTCATGAGAAGACAAGAAAAGGAGGAGAAGAACACTGATGTATGACTTATTTTCTTCCTTTTTCTGATGAATGGGCCTTACCTCAATGCTGCTGATCAGCTCCAGGTAGCGCAAGTCTCTGATTCTAATAAAGGCCTGAAAATTGAAAAGTACACAGTATTAATTAATAATTAATAATTTATTATAATCTGATCCAATTTTGTTTGAATAGCTAGCTTCAGTTTATACAAAAGCCTACCTTAGAGAGTAATTAACATCTTAAGCTACAGGCTATTCTCTGAATTCCCCACCTGAATTACCTCCTGAGATTCAGTCAAAAACAACTCCACAACTAAACTGAACAACTTGGGCTTTTGGTAGAAAAAAAAAACAACCTTGGGATAATTTAAAATACAATGAATCTTCCTATCATAAGGCGTTGGTAGTATGTAAAAACTCCACCAAAACCTTTTTCTTCTTCTTTCCAAACAAAAACTGTATATTATAAACAGCAGTGTATTAACAATAACTCACTTGCAGTGACGTGTTTTCCGAACGTTCTCCTCTGTAGCAAATTAAGTGTGGCAAATGCAAAAAAGTTCTCTGTTTTAATGAAACTAAGAAATGTGCAATGCTTGGAGATTTTTGGAAAAATAGTGATGGATTTGTATTTTTAAAAAATACAAACCAAAACGAAAATGGGAAGCAAGACGTTTTTAAACACCGTTCCAATGTTTGTGTGGCTCCTTGGATAAAGATTTGTTTCCATGTATTATATTAACAAACCCCACTGAGAAAGGCTCAGTGCTATAAGTGCTGTAAAGTTTGCTTTTGTTCATCTTTTTTTTGCTGATTAAGGTAAAAGTACCAGTTCTGTGTGTGATATTGACACTTTTTTTCTTTTTTTTCTTTTTTTTTTTTTAAATCGGACAAACTTGTGTGTCTGACTCACCTTCTTGGCGGTTTCAAAGTCAAGTCCCTCCAGAGCTTCTGTGGCCAAATCCCTCCAATCACTGTCTGTCACACCCAGACAGGCGATCTGATAAGCTTCCTTAAACATCTTCTTCTCCAGGTACTGGTACATGGGTGCTGACTGGGCAGAGAAAATTTAACAGGGTCAAGAAGAGCTATTCATTTTGTCATGTTAAAATAACAACATTGAATTACTTTTTTATACTAATGTTTAAAACACAAAGTAGCACAAACCAGTGGTTTGTGATTATATCAAAACTGAAACTGCAAAGAGATGGCCACTCATCTGAACTGTCAAGGCAGGGAGAGCATTATTTAGAGAAGCAACCAAGAGGCCCATAATAACTGGAAGAGCTGCAGAGATCCACATCTCATGTGGTAGAAACAGTCGTTAATAAAACAATAAAAGTCAACATCTCAAAGTGAGTTAAAAAGCTAAAGAGGAAAAAATGTGTTTTAAAAGAAGATTTAAAAACAGGAAGTGAGTCGGCCTGTCTTATTTGCAATACAGCTTATTCCACAGTTTGGGAGCAGCGACTGAAAACGCTTGGTCACTGCCCAACCTCCTCTTTGACAAGAAGAAGCTATTTTTGAAAGAAAGTTACAAGAAGTCCTGTTTGCAGTTTGACACGAGTCATGTAAGGGACACAACAAACATGGAAAAAGGTGTTCCGGTCAGAGGTGACACTAAATTTAACAATGCTCACAATGAAACAAGGTAGTGGCAGCATCATGCTGAGGGCTGTTTTTCTTTAGCATGGACAGAGAAGCTGGTTGGGGTTGATGAGAAGATGGATGGAGCTAAATACAGGATAATCCTGGAAGAAACCCTGTTAGAGGCTTCAGTAGACTGAGATAGAGAATCACCTTCCAGCAGAACAAAGATCCTAAAGATATAGGCAAAGCTTTACATCAAGCATATCCATGTGTTAGAATGGCCAAGGAAAAGTCCAGACCTAATTGGGAATCTCTGGCAAGACTTGATGTTCACAGGGACTCCCGCCCCAATCTGACTGAGCCTGAGGTATTCTGCAAAGAAGAATGGCCAAAAATGCCAGTCTAGATGTCTAAGGCTGGTAGAGAAACTCTAAAAGAGATGAAGCTGTAATTCAAACAAGGGATTGTTCTAAAAAGAATTCACTCAGGGGGGCTGAACCAATACAGGTCCCAATTTTCAGGTTTTCATTTTTATAAAACTATGTATCATTTTTCTTTTATTTCATTTTTTATTGATGATTATATTGTACTCGGGGTTGGTCTTACACATAAAATCTCAATAAAATAAAATGAAGCTTGAGTTTGCAATGCGACAAAATGTGTAAAAGTTGCAATGCCCTCAAGTTAGATTTTTTTTTTCTTCTGAAACAATGACCTTAAAGACATTACGGGAAGGGTGTGCTTTAAAACTCTAAATTACCACATGGAAAACCTTCACTACATCTAGATTAAAACAGGTCGACACCACGCAACCCACCTGAGGCACCTCGACAGCAGACATGGAATAGACGTGGAGGCAGAATATTTTGGAGCCGTTGTAGCCGACCATAAAGCCCTGCATTTTCTGCTGGTGCACAGGAAAGTTGCTAGCCTTGATATTAAGGTAGCCATTCCCAGAGAAGCACAGCATGTCCTCACACTGGGTGTTCCAGGCCACGCTGTTAGCATTAGGTTCCTACAGAGAAAATATGAGACGATACGGGAAAACAAAGGCGTAGAGGTGACTGAGGAACAAAGAACAGCCAGGAGGACATACTTCAAAATTAAAGTCTTCCTGTGCCTCATGCAAGTCATTAACAAACGTCCTTGGGATACTTGTGCTCACTGCTTTTTACAAACCTGAAAGAGTAGTTCTTTGCTGTTGATGTCATAGACGAGGAGAGTGTTATGCTCATCCACCACAGCCAGTTTATTGCGGGACGCGCTCATGTCTAGGCAACGCACAGACGTTGACAGCTTCAGCAGCGTTATTGGAAAGGGGTTGTCGACAAATATCTTCAGGATCTACATCACAAAATCATAATAGAAAATCTGAGCAGATGGCCTGTTTGTTGTGAAGCATTAACATCCCTTTAGCTTTTCCAGACTTTGTTACGTTTCAACCACTAACTGAAATGTATCGCATTAAGAATTTTACTTGATAGACCATGGTCTGCAGCCTGTGGATGCACAGGCTACACGTGGATCTTTAGAGCTTCCACAATGGCTCCTAATAACTCAGGCTAAAAATTCTATCTATATTATGATATCTAAACATAGATACAAAGTAATAGCAAATGCAGGTTTTAGCAGTTTTTCAGTTTTTTCATGGAATAATTGCATTGAATTTCCACAACAGAATGAGCAGCAATATTTTTTTTAGATCATTGTTTCCTCTCATTAGGTTGGAAACTATGTGATTTCTTTTACACAAAACTTTTCCACAAAAATCAGCATCCCATAGAACAAAATGTATCCATCCTCTTTTTTTCCAAAAGATTTACCCTAGGATGTATTTACCATAAATTGGGTAATTTTCTGAATATCACAGTACATTTCCTATAGTATATCTTTTTAAAATGATAAGTTGTCTTTTTTAAAAGGTCATGTTACATTTAGGGCTCTAAACGAGTTAAATTTAGCTGAACTGCGGGCAAAAATGTCTCTTTGGATTGTAAAAACTGCAGACTCTTGCGATAGACCAACACAGGGTATTGTAAATTGACCTGCATTCCACTGAGGATCTCTGGATAAACATGAAAACAGATTTCTGCAGATGCTCTCCGTTCAATCTGACTAAGCTTGAGCTATTCTGCAAAGATGAATAGGCAGAAATTTCAGTCTCTAGACATGCAAAGCTGGCATAGACATGCATCTAAGAACCAAAAGGTTTTTCTACTAAGTATTCAGTGCGGGGCACTAAATACAAATGCCTTCATTCTTGTCATTTATATTTTTTCATTTATAAAAAACCTAAAAACCATGTATCCTTTTCCTTCTTTTACATAATTATGGACCACTTTGTGTTGGTCTATCACATAAAATCCCAATAAAATATATTGAAGTTTGTGGTTGTACAATAGGTGTATGAATAGTTTTGCAAGAAATTGTACAAGTCACGTCTTATTAATGAAAAATGTAAATTTTGTATTTCTCCAAATTTCCCAGAGAATTGATATAAGGGAGATGTCACCATTCCCAAGTTTCTATGAGGAAATACATTTTCTGTAAGTACTCACAGCTCCGTTCTTTAACCCCACAAGTAGACCCTCTTTGCCTGGCGGACCACCAATCACTTTGATGTAACGAATCATAGATTCCATCACCCATTCTTTTTCCTTGACACCAGCAAAAGAAAGGCACTGGAGCCTCTTCTCCTGTGCAGAGCAGGACAAGTAATGTGAAACCACAATCATATACAGTACTGACTAACTGATTCATTATGGCAAAATTACAGTTCTAGCTCGATCATTTCATGGGCTATTAATCATAGCAAAACAAACTCATGTAAGTCCAATAAACTGCAGCATGTTGTTCTTTTAAACACTGAAAAGGGTGTTCCAATGTCAGAAAGCAATTTTACAAAGATAAACAATGATATAATCTACCAGAAGCATGCACAGCCTATATATAAGGTCTAAGATCTGTCTGGGGCATGAAACATGAGCATGCCCAGTAGAGAGATCTAAAGCACCTCTGTCACACAAAGATAAATTGAAAAGGAAATAACCTCCGTGCTGCTCCTCCACCCTACCAGACGCTGTCAAACACACAGATGAAAAGCAGAGGAACCCCCCAAAACACCCACTTCTTTAACAGACCCTAACCCTTCCAATCAATTCAAATTGTCTTTGTTTTATCCAGTTTGAAGAGGGGAGAGGCATGTGCTGCACATGTATTTAAGAACACATGTACAGCTGGGGTCTTGTGCTAGCTCGGCAGGAACATGTAGGGAAGCAGAAATTAAATTCTTGGGTTGCGCAGGTTTGGAGTAAATGGTTTAACACTGATTCATTCTGATTTCATCATCTTTAATGGCGTCCTAATGTCTGTATAGCCACTGGGTTCAAAACAATTTAGGCTGAGCAAAAAAACTAAAGAATGAAATGTTTCATTATGAAAGCAGCATAATACAAAACACTATTTTTTTATGCTCTTTGCACAAATTTGAACTAATTATGGAAAGCGAAACAGACATCAGACCTGACAGAGAATGATGTGCTGGGAGCAGACCACCAGCAGGTTACATTCAAACTTCTTGCAGATTTTTTTGCTAATGCGGTAGTGCATGGTGGAGGAGTCATCCGAGCTGAGTTCACAGATGTTGATCTTCTCGGGCAGCTGAATGGCAAGGCGATTTCTATAGATGGCAATCTTCTTTACCAGTTCACGGCACTTGATCCTCACTAGGAATATATGAGAATGTGGGGAAAAACCATTTTCAAAAGATGGATTAGAAAGTGTTTTAGGACAAATAAGTATTAAAAATGTACGTAGGCCAAAGCTACAACCTTTAATAAACAACATGCTTCCTGGACCTGGGTTTCTACCTACATATTTGTCCCACAATTTTCCAGACTCTGATTTTGAGAATTCTGTCTTTTTAAATAGAAAACATAGATATTGCTATTTATAAAACCTTCAAAAACCAGGGAGGAAGATAAACCACACCACGCAGAAACGGATGGATGGATGGATGGATGGATGGGTTGGTGGATGGATGGATGGATGGATGGATGGATGGATGGATAGATGGATGGATGGATGGATGGGTGGGTGGGTTGGTGGATGGATGGAAGGATGGATGGATGGATGGATGGATGGATGGATGGATAGATGGATGGATGGATGGATGGATAGATGGATGGATGGATGGATGGATGGATGGATGGATGGATGGATGGATGGATGGATGGAAGGATGGATGGGTTGGTGGATGGATGGATGGATGGATGGATGGATAGATGGATGGGTGGGTGGGTGGGTGGGTTGGTGGATGGATGGATGGATGGATGGATGGATGGATGGATGGATGGGTGGGTGGGTGGGTGGGTTGGTGGGTGGACTGATGGATGGATATTCTTTCATACGCTATGTTTTTCCCATTCACATTCAGACTTATATCAATTTCCAAACTTTTCCAGACTATGTAGGAACCTAGCTGAATTTGAGAACAATATCCTAACTTTAATTATTACTTTCAACTTAATTCAATTCAAATTATTTTAAATTACTTTATTAATCCTAATGGGAAAGACAATGATCTCTAAAGAAAATGTAATAGTGTGGTGAAAGTGTAATTATACCTCTATATGATTAATTTAGGTCACTGTGACCCTGAAAAACATCTGACATATTATGTAGTAAAGCATCATAACATCCCTCCAGTTTGTTTCGTGTGCAGAACTTTACGTTTTTGCTCAGTGATGAGGTGCTGCACGATGACGTCGGTCATGCTGTCTCTATAGGCGTAGCAGTCTTTGTAGAGGCCATGAACTGTAGTGAAGTTAAGTTGATAGCAGAAGATGGTCCCATCCTGGCAGCCGCACACCTAGATAAGAGACAACAATGTAGCAGTACATCCTATTAACACCTCTAAGAAAAGACTGAGGGAGTGGGAAAATGTTCCTGTTGTTAAAGCCTCTATACTGCAGAGCTGCGAGAATCTGCCAGGAACCAATTCTCTCCTGTGTGCCTCATCACTTTCAGTTAAATATAGTGAGAGGAAAAGCTGTAAAAGAGTGACTGTAAAATTAAATAACTTGTGTATTTGTGTAGTTAAAAACTGTCTTCATAGCTGAAAAAACTGTATCGCTTTCACTGTGGAATGCATTCCTACTCAAGGGCAGGGAAGGTGAGGTCTCATAGAGATATATGGAATTGTATTCTGTGCACCCACCACATAGTTGGAGTCAGGCTTAACTCGGCATGTCCACACCCATGCTTTATGTTCTCCAATGGTTCCTAACCGCACACCATCTTTGGTATAGAGGGACACCTGTTTATCAGAGCCACCCATCACAATGTACTCGCCCTTGGAGAAGTAGCTGATGCAACACGGGTCATAGTTTAGAGTTCTGTCTTTTCCAATCTAAGGAGGACAAAGAGAGAAGAGCACATTAAAAAAGGAATAAAAAAAGCTTGTCTTGTTTTTATTTCTCAGACCCTGAGCCAGCACTTCCCACTGTCAGGGCTGACAAACTTCAAAGTCCTAACTACATTCAACTATCCCTTTGATAGAAAGACAAAAAAGAGTGTCTCTGGTTTAAAAAGCCTCTATTGTATTAGAGTTCAAAGTCCATTTATGCAGCATCATATCAGGTCTCTCAGTCCTATCCATCTGTTTTTTTCACTGAGCAAAAAAGAGACTCCCTGCCAATCGCTGCTTATTTTCTGTCATTGTGAGCGATCCCTTGCATTGTAATCATAACAGAATGTTCATTTAAATTGATAAATAGGGAGATAACAATAAAAGAGCCTTAGAAATAGCAAAGAGAAATGAACAGTGCAGATATTACAATATTGCCCACAGGGAATTAAGGAGGAAGCAGTGATTATGAGTAGGCCAATAAAGCATAGCAAGATCACCTTCAGTGTACTGCTATGGTTTCAACAGACCATAACGGTCTGATTACAGCAGATTCTAAACTCAAAAAGGTCTGCTTTTGCCCTGTAAATATAGAACATCCCCTTTGGAATACACAATATCTACAGGCACCTCTTAATAAATTAAATTTCATAGAAAATTTGACACAAATTCAAGTAATTTCAAGCATTTATTTCTCTTAACTTTGATGATTATGATTTACAGCTAATGAAAACCCAATATTTAGTGTCTCAGATAATTAAAGCATTTTATAAAACCACTTAAAAATGGGGACAGCTGCGTTAAAAGTTGTCCAGCAGATGGATATCGACCACAAACGGCCATTACTAAAGAAGCTGCCTGTTCACAGTGTGCTGTAACCAAGCTAATTACTAGAAAGTTGAGTGAAAGGAAAAAATGTGTCAGAAAATGGTGCACAAGTTACACAATAACCACAACATCGAAAGGATTGCGAAGCAAAGCCCATTTAAGGGTTTGGGTGAAAATCTGTTGCATTCCTTGTGTTAAGACACTACTAAATCAGAGACGATGTCAAAAGTGTCTAACTGGGGTTAAGCAGAAAAGGGGCTGGACTGCTGCTCAGGGAACATTAGTGCTTTTTCAGATTAAAGTAAATGTTGCATTTTATTTTCCAATCAAGGTCATGCTTCCTCTATGCTGATTTAATTTAACAGTAAGACTGCACTTTCCTACACTGCCAAGAGTACCAATACCTAGTATAAGTACCATAGCATCACTGTGCTTGACTGGCTAGCAAACTCACCTAACATAAAAACCATAGAGAATCTATGAAAAGTTGCTGGACATAAAATATATCAATGACAGAAAGAAACAGATTGAATACATTACTGTGTGTTGTTATTAATGTTAGTTTTATTATAATTTTGCCTTTTTTAACCCAATTACTGAAAACATGTGTGCTTCAATGTCATCCTAAAATGTAGGTCTGTAGTATGAGGTAATAATGAGGATATTATAACAAAGATTAATGATATTCACCTGCTTTCCACTGAGCTTGTAAAAGGAGAGCTTTTGACCCCAGTCTGCCACAGCCAACATGTCATTGTGCTCATCCCTGCGAAACAAAAAGAGCTTAACTACAAGTGCTAAGGAGAGCCTTTTGTGCAGATAGAGGCTTTGGTTGGTTAAGTAATGACAACACTAAGTACAAGAAAAATTTTCATTTTATGTTTTCCCCTGTAAGTGACAGGCAATAATGGGAAGCTTTGTTATGTTTTCATCATAATCAGATTGATAATGTTAGGACACAGTACTTTATGACATGGTAAGCGGATGTACCTTTTCATACTGTCAAAGTTTCGCTGTTTAATTCCAAGAGAGCTAAATCCCTCAAAGCTTAAAATGAAACATCTTCCCTGAAACACCTCTCATGCTCACTTTTAAGTGAATTATTATACTTTATGGACTAACAATACATATTTTGCAATTCATCACTGACCACTTTAAACAAGCTTTACATGTTATTTTTTTGTATTGCTTTATTTTTCTACTAAGAACCCAGTCAGTGGAGTGCTCCTGAGTTTGGCTAGAGAGGGCAGCAGAGAATTGAGACACATCCAAATGAGCATCATAATATCCCTCACAGTTCAACCGCCTGGTGTCAACTACTGCCACCTGCTGGCCTCACTAAAAATATGCAACTTAATTCAATCACTTTCAGGTTCATCTTCCATTAAAATTCACCGGATCCCAGTCAGCGGAGAGGCTGACAAGTGTTCAGCAGATATGAGAGCATGGATGGAGCTGAACTTTATTTAAATGATATAAAGCCAGACATAACTTCATTACTGGTAAATCAGACCTGCTGACAGGATGCAGCAGTGCTGTTGGGTCACTGGACTCTTCTGACTGTGTCTGTTAGGAATCTTGGGGTGATCCTTGATTCAGATTTTAAATTCAATAAGCAGGTGAGTGTAGTTTTCTAGTCTACCTTTTACCATCTGAGGCTTATTAATGAAGTCAAGAATTATATTTCTCATGATGCCAAGGAGAGGGTTTTTCATGCTTTCATTACATCTAGACTGGACCACTTCAACTCCCTCTATAGCGGCATTGACCAGTCTCTCCTTCGCCACCTTCAGCTGGTTCATAGTTCAGGTGCCTGTCTGCTAATGTGGACAAGATGACATGAACATTTCACCCCGATTTTGTATTCACTCCACTGGCTGGCCGTTTTTCTTAGAATTGTTTTTAAGATTTTGAGTTATTAAATGTCAAAATGGTCTGGCAACTTTTTAGCATAACAAGCTTTTACATCCACACATCCCCGGTAGAACTGACAGCACAGGATGGATAAAATATCAAAATAATAAACATTTCTCATGGATGTTATGATGTAGTAACTAATAATTACTTACTTGGAAGGATTCCAGGCTATGGACCAGATTGGGCATAAAGATCCTCCTGGACGCTCTATTTTGACCTTCTCCTCTCCATTCTTGTTCCGTATGCTCACCACACCATTCATCATGCCAAGGGCTAGGTACTGCCCATCGTTTGTCCACCTGAAGTTTAAATAAACTCTGGTTTAAGCACTAATGCATTGCCTGAAAATGTG
The DNA here is from genome assembly GCA_036173005.1 of Crenichthys baileyi. Classification (NCBI taxonomy): domain Eukaryota; kingdom Metazoa; phylum Chordata; class Actinopteri; order Cyprinodontiformes; family Goodeidae; genus Crenichthys; species Crenichthys baileyi. The sequence continues at coordinate 168,334 of JAHHUM010002050.1, read as the reverse complement.
TGTGAAAAAGTGTTTCAGGACAGTAGAGAAACTACTTACCCACAACATGTTATTCTGCTACTCACTTTATTCTTGTTTACAGATTTTTGTTCAGGGGACCACAAGCCTAAAAATAAACAAACAGATCATGCTCTCTCAATGATTCTCCTTGAAATATTGGTTTGTTTCATTAACTTAATTAAACTCACCAAAGTCACCAGATGAGCAGGAAGCAAGTTGGTGAGTAATTGGGTTGTAGGCGACACACTGGATAGCATCATTGTGGCTACAGATGAAACGAATGCACAGTGTACATTACGATAGTCGACAACCACGGCAGCATGTCTCATTCGAATAAAATGTTCTTCATCAATGAAGAGGCTAAGGCACTTCAGCCTAATACAACCCAGTTTTCAGTATTAAATAAGTGAGGAGAAACTTGATTTATTATAGGTTACATGTGTTAAAACAGGAAATACACCAGGGTTCAAGTAGTTTTTCAGTATAGTTGAAATATGGCTTTAGCAAACTTTTCTGACTTGCATGACTTGATTGTGACAAGTGATAACATTATTCCAAGGTCCTTCCAAGGGCATGTAGCTCTACTTGTTTGCTTGGGATGATGGCCATACATTTAGCGCCACCTGAAGGCTTAAAGGTGCATTGAACAGAGATTTTCAAGCTTTGGACCGGATTTGGATTCGGATTCTTACAGTGTCTTAAAAAAAGAACTAAACCACTCCACTGTAGCTATGTCTGTATGTTTAGGGTCGTATCCTCCTGGAAGGTGAACGTCTGCCGCAGTCTCAAGCATTTTTCAGCCCTTAACAGGTTTTTTTCTAGGATTGCTCTGTATTTAGCTCCATCCATTTTCCCATCAACTTTGACAACTTCGCTGTTTTTGCTGAAGAAAAGCATCCTCATAGTATGATGTTGGTATTTTAGAGGGGAGGGTACAGTCAGTTTTTACCAACACATATTGTTTTGCATGAAAGGCAGAAAGTCAAATTTGTATTGGCTTTGTTAAGTTAATAACATCAATATGACATCATTAAAAACACACACACAATTCAATTTACTTACGTATATCTTAAAATACCCTCCAGTTTAGAAGTCCAAATGATAATGCTTTTGTCTGCAGATCCTGAGGCAAACCTCTTACCTGCAGAAAAAGTGGTTCTCAATGAGATGAAAGTGAATAAGATACAGAAAAACTTGCAAACTAAAAACCAGCTGAGTACCATCCCTGGCATAGGCCACACAGTACACTGTGCCACTGTGTCCTTTTAAGGGCTGAATAATAGTTCCATCTTTGGCATCACAGACCTGCAAACAGAAACAATAATTTGTAATAATAATGCATTCTGCAGAGATGTCCCTTGCCAGCCAAAGATAAAAGGCGAGCCTTACCAGCACACGTTGCCCTGCAGCTATTATAATTTGGCTGCCATCTGGCTTGAAGGCAAGGTCATAAACACTGCAAGACAGACAATTGTGTTGAAATGTTTATTTTCACTAGATTGTTTGGTCAATCAGCAAGAATATCCAGGTGCCATTTGTCAGTAAAATCCTATATTGCAATTTTAATGTTGGGAATGTCTCCCAAATGCCCTGTAGAATGTTGTTTTATAAGTATATTTGTCTTCTTTTTATCTTGTGCATACAAAGAAGCAACATCAATGTAAATAAAGGTGAAAATACAGACCCCTGCTAAGAGTTTAAACTGTTATGCTAACCATCCAGAGGGGGGTAATGAAATATTAAGCAGCAGTAGCGATAGGCAATAAAAATAGTTTACAATATAATGTAATAAAATGCTCTGCTGATAAAAAAAAAGATAAAAATAAATTTTCAGCCTTCAATAATAACTATAAACTGTAATTGAGGATGTTTGCAAATTAAAAAAACCTGACAGAATAGCTGGGGCTGTTGTCTTAATGAATACAGAGATTATCTTTCAAAATGTGATTGATTTGAACACAGATTACTAGGTCTGTTGCACTACTTAATGTAGCGTAGTAAAACGTGCCTATTTAAGAAGTTGAGAAAATGTAAAGTTTTATTTTTAAATAATATTCATGGAATGATATTTTACAGATATGTTACAAAATGGCAGAAAATATTGTGATAACATTCAAAGTCCATATTGCTATCCCTAAACAGCTGCATGCAAAAACAGAAAGGTGAAAGACAGAAGTTAATGTAAATTAAAGAAGGGTTTTTAAAGTCTAAATAAAAGATTAATCTATTTGAAGGCTCTTTACACAAAGGCCAGCACAGAAGATAATAAAAAAAAATGGCATCTGTAAGAGAGAAGCACCCCAATGCAATTAAACGATGGAACAAAACAATCCATCTTGTTGTTACCTGTTCGGTCAGAAATCAGAAATGTGCAGCTATTTTTAAAGGTGAAATTTGGGGTATTTTTTCAGACAATTACCTCGAAAATCTTCAAAATGTGGACTCGGGGCAGTGAAATCAGTTTAACTGGAGTAAATTTAAAAAATAATAACGTCTACATTTAACAAATATAAAAAGCACTGGGAGCTAGAAACTGCTCAAAACACAACAACGGGGGAGAGGGGGAATAATGTATTTTACGATCAGACAATAACAACGTTCTCTAGTGTAGCTGCAACGTTAACACACCGACGTAAACGTTTTGTAAGAAAGAAAAAACATTTAAAGGTAAAGAAAACGCGTGACTTTTAATAAGGCACTTGCGTAGCAACAAACCCCAACGTTGATTAAAGCCAGCTCGATTAACTTTAACGGTTGCAATGCTTCAAGACTTCGAGCAAAAATAATTGTGACAAACAACATCATTTGCTTTCGATAAATGGCTAGCTAAAGTGCTAATGTGCCTTAGCTGGGTTCTACTAGTTTACATAGCAACCACCGTTGCTATCCAGCTAGCGTTACATCCCAGTTTCCGGACCAGGGTTAGAAAATAAACACAAGCTTAGAGTCTCTTACCGTTCACGAACCGACTCTTTCCATTTTTCGAATGGCCTCATTTTATGATTTTAACCATATAAACGACGAACTGATTTTTCTTTAAATCAACAAGTTGTAGCAGCTCGATTTTTTCGTTGTCAAGGTTTGCTCGCACTGCGCAGACTCAGAACTGCTTACGACTTCCTGCAGACAAACATGTGCCCAGTTCCGTTCCACTGTTGACATCAAAACAGAGCTTGGTTTTGACGGTTTTCCTCCATATCAGAATTAATTAGATGTTACCCGGTACGTACAACTCGCTGATTTTAGTGTGTTTTTCTTATCCTCGTCTCCTGTTGCAAAAGAATAATGCCAAAATGCTGTTTTTCGAACGTCCACAGTGATGCAACGTGTGTTTCTGTTGTCATTTTAAGGTACAGATTTGAGAGGAACTGGTATATCTAAGCTGCGTCCCTTTTTCCAAGATTCATCCCAGTAGGTGTGAAAATGAGCTGAAAATCAGTATAGACATGGATGGCCAGAGCAAGAAGGAAGAACTGCCCCATGGATGGATTAGAGAAGTAAGGCAGCGAAAAGCTGGCAAGACTGCAGGAAAACTGGACGTGTACATATTAAGGTGATTCGTTGTTTTGTCCGCAAGTCACTTTACACCCTTCATAAATTCATTACAAATACATTTGTAATGAATTTGTTACAATACAAATGCATCTCAGTAAATTAGACAAAAATCCCAAAAATTCTTTATTTCAATTATTTTATTAAAAATTGAAACTCCTATATATATATATAATATATATATATATATATATATATATATATATATATATATTCATTACACACAGATTTATTCCAAGTGCTTATTTCTGTTAATGTTGTATAATTATTACTTACAGCTAATGAAAACCCAAAATTCAGTTTTTGACAAAATTCAAATATTAAATAAGACCAATAAAATATGTATATTTTTTTATTTTTTACAGACAGGTTATGTTAATGATCGTGGGGAAGGCTGCTAACTTGAAAGGTGACCAGCAGACAGTCACAGACACCCTCCACAAGGTGGGTAAGCCACAAGTGGTCTGTGCTAAAGAAGCTGGCTGTTCATATAGTGCTGTTTCCAAGCATAATCATGGAAAGTTGACTGGAAGGAAAAGGTGTGATAGAAATAGATGCACAAGTAACACCATTTGCTGTACTGTATATGCACTCGATTCTTGGTTGAGGCTCCTTTTAACAAGAATTACTGCATCAATGCAGTGTAACATGCAGGTGATGAGCCCATAGCACTGCTGACGTATTACTTTAATAGCTTGTCTGCACTGTTGGGAGTGGTATCTTTCATCTTCCTCCTGGAAATATCAAACCTGCTTTTGTTTGCTGCTGGGTGTCATTAACTGTCAGCTCAACAACTGTGAAGCCAGTTGTCTTTCCCATAATTTTGTTTGCCATAACAAAACATTTCTGTAGTAAAATATCCATTTTTATTGGTCGCATGTAAAATAAAAAATGTTTGAAGAACATAATTTTGGCTTTTCCTTAGCTGCAACCTAATATTATCAATATTAACATAAAGAAACACAATATAATAACTCTGTTATTGAGATGCACATGTACAAATTCAGAACCATGTCTAATCAATAATTTTTCTTTCTTTTTGTTTTAGTCCCAGTGGGCAGAGGTTCCGGTCTAAAGCATCCCTGCATGCTTATCTATTACAAAATGGAGGGGAAAACTTGGACAAAAGCCTGTTTGATTTCACCTCCTCCAAAAATAAGCTGAAGAGCTCTGAAACAGATCATTCCAAAGAAAAGCAAAAGAGACGGAAGAAAACGCAAGCAAATGGACAGCAGGAGAAAATGGGTGGAAAGGTGAAATCTCCCAAAAGTAAATCTAAAAGAGTCTGTTCATCTGTCAGACATAAAGCTGATGACGGGAAGGTAAAGCCTGCTGAGGAGGCTATTAACAGGGATATTTTCCAAGAGAGTTTTGAGGACATAGCTGAGGAGCCTGAGCAGATTTGCTCACAAGCTGCACCTTCATCAGACTTGGTGGATGATGATGATGTGCACAAGGGTGCTCGGGGGTTGGGGCTGCTGAGGGCAAAAATATTAAAACTGGCTCCTTCTAGGGAAAAACAAAACAGCTTGCCTGCTCACAGGAATCAACAAGAGACAGTCTGGACTTTAAGCGTTGAGGGTGCCACTGAGAGAAAAAATGGGAGTGAGAAGTCGGCAGACACAGATGTTCCACAGCCTCGCAGCAAAGGTGACAAAAAGTCTAATTCTGAGGTAATGAGTAATACCGATAGTCACGGAGACGAGGAGGTGCTACCTGACAGCAGTAGTGGAAGCTGCACACCATTAAGAGATTCTCAGAATAGTAAGTATGAACTACATGGTCTGACAGCAAATGAAAGCTTTTAATCAAGGCCTTTATTTCATCTTGTTTTTAGCTTAGGCTTTATGCTGTAAATCATAAACTTTATTGTTTTATCATATTTTCAAGTACAGCCAGGTTCGGGTAGCTTTTGCATTCCCCAGACACAAATGCATATGAGTTAGAGGTGTAAGAAAATAACTGAAACATCAGTAGTTTGATGGCACCTTATAAGAGGAATCATTACAGGACTTCATTTATTTATATATGTATGATTACAATCTTAGTCCACATGTGTTTTGATACATGGCTTCCTTTTTTGATTCCATACCCTGCGGTAGACGAGACCAGCTGTCAACAGCCAATAACCACAAAAGGGGGTAAGCAATGCAGACAGTGTAATTTTAGAAAATTTAAGCAGAATAACCAGTGACAATTAAGGGTGTCAGCATTTGGCATTCAATGATCCTCTACTTAATTCAATTCAATTCAATCCGGTTTTATTTATATAGCACCAATTCAACAAACACAACAAATGTCTCAAGGCACTGGTTCATACTGGTTTAAAAGTTTTTCTATCTGAGGAAACCCAGCAGATTGCATCGAATCACTGACGAATCGCAGCATTCACTCCTGGATGATCATGTAGCAAAAGAGGACACTTGCATTGACTTTGCAACAATCCCTCATACTGAGTACTTAAGAGTGCAATATATTTTAAAGAGATTCCAGAAACAAAGAGGAAAATAAGTCTGTAATTGGCAAGGTCTAACATGGATGTGGGATGCATCTTCCAGTAAAACAAGGACTTTATGTAAAATGTGAGTTAGAGATATAAACGTGACCATTTATAGTGCCTTGTAAAAAATATTCAAAGGTTGAAAATATTTTAAACCTTTCCACATTTTATCAGTTTTCAATCTATTTTTCTGGGATTTTATGTGATAGACCAACAAAAACTAACACAGAGTTGCAACGAAGAATTAATTGATTATATGTTTTTGGGTTATTTGTTTTTTTTTTTTTAATTTTTTTTTACATATGTAAATCTGAAAAGTGTGGCATGCACTTTGATTAAGTCTCCTAAATATTCCTAAATAAATCCAGTGTAACCGTGCAGCTGTTGTGTGATGGCCTCTGGGTTTGTTAGAGAACATTAGTGAACAGACAGCATCATGAAGACCAAGGAACACAACAGACAGGTAAGGAACAAAGCTGTGGAGAAGTTTAAAGCAGGGTTAGGTTATAAACAGTATTCCAAGTTTTGGTTATCTTAATTATCTGAAAATTGAAATAGTCTAGCACCACTGCAGAAATCTGCAGCTCGTGTGGGAGAATTTGTTGACAGGAAAACTAGTCATGCGCAAGTCTGACCTTTTTAAAGAAAAGTGGCAGGAGAAGAACCACTGTTGAAAGAAGAGTCCTGTAGAAGGTGCTCAAGTCACATTAGACAAAAATTTTCCTTTTTGGTTTACATGCCAAACTAACACTTCACAGTACACTGATCACATTATCCACATGGTGAAACATGTTGGTGGCAGCATCGTGCTGTGGAACTACTTTTCTTCAGCAGGGACAGAGGAGCTGGTTAGAGTTGATTGGAAAATGGATGGAGTTAAATAAGGAAACCCTGTTAAGAGCTGCAAAAAACTTGAATCTGGGGCAGAGGTTCATCTTTCAACAGCACAGTAACCCTGAACATAAAGCCAGTGAAATGGTTTTGATCAAAGCACATTCATGTGTTAGAATGGTCCAGAATCTTTGACAAGACTTGCAGCTGTAATTTTAGCCATTCTACCAAGTATTGACTTAGAGGGCCTGTGAACAAAGGCATGCCACACATTTCAAAATTTGCATCACAACCATGCACTCCTTTGTGTTGGTCTATTCTGTGTACCAGTAAAATATATTGAAGAATGTGGTGAAACCGTTCAACCAGTGTGAATACTTTTGCAAGGCACTGTATCTCAAGTTAATAAGTGATGATTATAACGAGCGCAAACAGCAGCAAACTGTGTGCTTTGTCATAGCAAATTACACCATTAAATCTACTAATCAGCTCACAGTAAAAGGTGTGTACACTAACGAACCCCAGTATTTCTGTGCCGTTTGTCGTCACCAAGTTTAAATTAAAAATCAGAATTTTATTAACTTTTTAAACATTTTAAAACTAGTCATTGAGAGCCCTCAAATCATGTTTAATAAAGATATTAAAATTACAAATTTCTGGGTTTTTTGCATTCTATAAAATTAATCTGGCAAAGAATTTTAGGATGTATAACATTCAACACTTTCCTGTTTGTTCATAGGATCCAATAATTTGGAGGGCAAACGGAAAACAAGCCCTTACTTCAGCAGGAAACCACTGAAAGATGGTAATGTTTGAAAGTTTATTTGTACGTAATTGTTAGCAGACTCTACTCCTCCTAATATCTGAGATATTGTTTGTGTTTTTAGAGAATTGTTCACTGTTTGTACTCAGGACTCAGCCCACCCAGGAGAAAATCTCTTAGAAAATGGACACCTCCCCGCTCTCCCTTCAACCTCATACAGGAAACCCTTTTCCATGACCCCTGGAAGCTTCTGGTGGCCACTATTTTCCTGAATAAGACAAGCGGTAAGATCGCACATTCTGGATCAATCTGTAGTGAAACGTGGCATTTCACTAGTTCTTCATTACAGGCAGGATGGCCATTCCGGTGCTTTGGCAGTTCTTTGAGCGTTATCCGTCCGCAGAGGCGACCCAGGAGGCTGATTGGAAGCCCATGTCTGAACTCATGAAGCCACTAGGGCTGTATGAGCTTCGAGCCAAAACAATCGTCCGCTTCTCGGGTGAGGATGTTTGTCTTCTGTAGGACAACTATTGTCTAAAGAAATCTAACTGGATTTTCCCCTGTTTAGATGAGTATCTAAACAAACAGTGGCGTTACCCCATCGAGTTGCACGGTATTGGCAAGTATGGGAACGATTCTTACAGGATCTTCTGTGTTGAAGAGTGGAGACAGGTGAATGAACTTAGCTCCCTAACAATATTTAAGTTATTAAGTTATTTAACAGTCTGGGTTTTTCTGTTAAAGGTGACGCCTGAAGATCACAAGTTAAACAAATATCACGCTTGGCTGTGGGACAACCACGAAACGTTGGGTATCTGAAGAATGAGCGACCTCGAGGAAGATTTCATCTTCAAGCATGAAAATCTGCTGTGTTACATAAACACAGACATTATCCAACCAACAGCAGATCAGAATAATGAACTAATGAACTTGAAATGAATAATGAACTGCAATTTTAAATCTGAATTACTTACAGATTATGCAGTATTGTTGCAAAGGTTTGCACTGTTAAAGGTTTTATGTCTTCGTCAATAAAATAGTTTTAATTATTTTAATGATTGAAAGGATCCTCCTTGTTTTGCTCCTACTGTAGATCACATCTTGAAATGTTCTCCGTCTTTATCATGTTAATTTGTTGCCACAGGCGAAGTCTACTGATGCATGGCCAGTCAGTCAGAGCTGCAGCTTTGTTTTATTAGAGGGGTGGGTAACCCGATTCCCAAGGAGACTGTTGCCAAGCCAAACACTGAGTGAATGCACTGGTTCATCTGGGTTTAATCTTTAACTGGTGCCTTTACAGATATTTATTTGCAAAATAAAATCAGCACAGCATCTGCTTAAAAAATATTTTTTTAAAGATTTATGAGTTTGGGAAGTTTCCGCACACAAGGCCTGGAGTTCAAGCAGAGGGACCAAAAGATGAGACTACGTAAGAAAAAACTTCTATTTTTTATTTTAGCTGTTTTTTATTTACTGGGATGGGGAAAGCTTTTAGATCCACTCAGCACTGGCATTGATGTAATTTACTTTGGGGTTTTAATGTTGCATTTAAGCACTAAAAATATGGAAGGATCAGACAACATCGAGTTTCAATTTCAAAAACAAAAATTAGAGGCACAAATTTGATTTTTTTTTTAGGTTTCTCTAATTCACACAAATTATACACAATTATACAAGATCAAATTTCAAATACAACAGACAGTGTTTGGTTGGATATCCTTTAAGCAAGTTGCAAAACAAAACAAAAAACTTTTTGTTGCCATAAACAAGCTTTTTGCATAATTCTGACTTGATGTTTGACCACTATTGTAAGTTATAACAGAGATTCTTTAAATTGAGTTATGATTGGGAGAGTTCCAAAAATTATATGCTAGCTTGTTTTTTTCATTTCAAAACTAGTTTTGACACATGTTTAGGAAAGTTTTTCTGATTCAAGCTGCTGATTAGAGAAATTTCTTTCCTGCACAGCACCCCCTCCATGTTGATGTTACTGTAACTACTAGCATCTTCCTGTTTGTGATGTTCCTGCGCCTTGGTGGTTCTTTGGTTGTTCTTAAACATCCAACCGATTTCCTTTCTCCTGAGGTTTGGTGTGGGTTGGATGGATTGAAACTTGGACACAAAGAGGCCTAGGATTTGTTTTAGAAATCCAATGTATTTTCTTGTATGATTGTTTCATCCTGAAATATGAATGGTTGAAACTCCCCAAATTAATTAGTTTAATCATCATAATGAATATTACATATATTTCACTGTAGGTTTTTACAATTGCAGCACCTATCTCTATACCTCCCATGCCCATTTGTGTTCCCCATGACAATCCAAGCCTTGAAGTCACTCCGATTACATTTCCAATCCTCCCGGACCCTGGCAGTCTGTTGACCAGCAATCAGGTGAGCAATGATAACCTGATCAATTAATTAATTTGAAAGAATCAATGCAAGTAAAAATAAAAGCACAAATCTATAAATCTGATTCACAGATGATTTCGAGGTTGGATCCTTTACACCCACCTCTGGTCCCTAAACGCACCGTCAGTCTTGAGACACTCGCTGTTCACCATCACAACCACCAGAGGGCACTGATCATGCAAAGAGGAGAGCATTTCAGGTAGGAAGGGTGACTTCTGCTGTGAATGAGCATTCCTTAGAAACACTCTGGGAATTCCCTAACTTTTGTCTGGCTTTACTGTAAAAAAACAAGATGGGATCACTGAGTTGAAGCTGTGTGTCAGGTCTCATCAGGTGTGGAGGAAACCCTTTTATGGAACCGTCGGTGAGAGAGAAGAGTACAGGTAAAACTGATACTTCAGCTTTGAATCGTGACCTCTGATGAAGTCTCACCTTTGCAGAAGTTATGAATAATAGTTTTATATTGACAGAAAGGAGATACGAGAGCAGTTAAAGAGGCAGATGGAGGAAAAGTGTGTGGAACTGAAGCTGCAGCTGGCCAGTAAAGTGAAAGAAGCAGAGCATCTCAGAGAGGTGGACCGCATTGCTTTAACCAGTGAGAGACAGCAGAAGATTCAGCACACCAAAGCAATGACAGCTTACAGAGATGAGAACAAGAGGGTACAGTCCCACACATGCATTATGCATCCATTACTGATGCCTCTGTGTACTAAAGTCAGCTGAAAATGCTTCCTGGAAAATGCTCTTTGGTTACTGTTTTTTCCCTTGTCTGGGTTGTACTTGTTTTGTGTGCAGCTAATGGAGCAGAGCTGGAGGGACAGAGCACTAACACGTTCCCAGGAGGCCCTGAAGGAGAGAGAGCTGCTGCGCCTCAACCCCGTTAACTGGAGTGGAACACTGACATAACTTCAAGAAGCCAAAACCTTTATATCAGGCTTCTTCTCAGCCACCGAAGAGCAACCCCTCAGTCTGAAAAGAAAAACAATATACAGATCAGGCTTTTATATCACACAACCACAACATTTAATGTATTTATGTGATGTGTGTAACAAGAAGTGTATAATGGGAAGAGGAAGAAGAAAGATGCATGGGTTTTCTTTGTTTTCTATAAATAATCTTCAGAAAATTGTTTATTGCTTAATCCTTTTTAGCCTGTTTCTAATATAGACATGCATCTCAACAAATTAGAATATCAACAATTTAACATTGTTCAGTGATTCTCATATAGATTCCTTTCACACACATATTTTAAGTATTTATTTCTCGTTATTTTTATTTTTCTGCTGAGGTGAAAGTCCAGGTTGGGTTAATTGCAGCTTTAATATATTCTCCATTGTTGGGTCTGCCATCTCATATTCCTCTTATAGAACAAGTCCTGCTGGAAAATGAAACCAGCCTCTCCTTAAAAATCTCCAGGTAGATGGTTGCACCAACACCAGCAGATGGCCTGGCTCCCCAGTTCATCACCTACTCCAGCTGCAGTTGGCACAAAATTTTTCAAAAGGGTTTTCTTCACAATCTCCTCATGGCTCTGGTTGTTGCCTTTTTCAATCATTCTTTTTTCCTTTCTCAAAACTTCCCATTAACATATAAATATTTTTCCATATTCTGTTTACTTCTTCCATAATGATCCAGACCTGAAAAAAATGTTTAAATTGAATTCCACCCTTTTTTATAATACATAAGAAACTGGTACCATTTTTGTTCACCTACCTTCAAACCTATATATTTATTATCCATTTCTCTGCATGCCAGTTTACAACCGACATTTTTCCATGTTTCCGTTTCTGAGCAGCGCAAAGATAGTCTAACAAAGAAGATGTAAAAGCTTACAAATTGTAAGTAAAATCTCCGTTTATTGTAAAGCAAACCTCTGTGGACGATTTCACTCTGGGTAAATAAGGATCAATAAAATGAATCGAGGTGATAGTTGGATGGCTATTGAAAATAATATCTCTCTGAATTACAACTGAACGTTTGCATTGATAACACACAATCAACCCAATATTCTGAACAGTCAAACATAAAAATTCCTTCAAAAAAGGCAACAGAAATTGGCTTCTTTTCAATTTAACATTAGCGTTTGCCCTCACACACACTCCTTAAACATCAATAATCCATCAGCTAAAAAACATTCATGCTAAAGTAAACAATAAATCAAAGCAGTGCAGTACCTCTCATTATAAATAAATATAGCATGCATTGTGACGAACATTCATGGAGGAAGAGGTAAGACGTCATTCAGTAGAAACCTCCTCGGCCTGTTTGTACGGTCTGTTGCGGGGGGGGGATTTGTGAAAGTGTTGATCTATCTGCATGCCCATAGCTACCATCTGGACTGTAGCAGTAACCTGACACAGGCAGGGAGTGAAGTTCAGGTATTTTATATCAGTGCAGTGTTGCTTCATTTGTGACATCATAGTCTTCACCTTTTCTTGCATATTCCTCTTCATGGATATACATAAATTAACCCAAGCCCTTTTAAATTATGCCGTCACAATTTAATCCCTGAAAGGCTAGCAATGCCTTGCCTTTGTTCAAGTCTTATTCAGCCTTCCTGGATGGTATTCAGAGGTCCCTTTGTCACACAGAAATTTCAGTCTAACGTCCCTTCAGAAATCCATCCAGCATGTAATCTCCTTTCTCCGTCAGCCAGTATCCAGCCATAGCAGCTACCCCTCCGATAAAAATGGCTGTGAAGACCATGTCTCCTTTAGCTGCAAGTGTAGCTAGGGCACAGATGATGACACCGAAGAACATCTGCTGCAGCACAAGGACTTCGTCATCCGTCATGTCATCAAACAATCCTTTCTCTGGGCCAGCTGAGGAGGCAAAAAGAAAGGAAACACAGATTTCAGTGATATCCCATGAAGATGTCACCAACAGGGGTTGCTTCCCATCGACTAGTATGAGTCATTAGTTGTTTTGCTGTATTTCTGATGCACTTTTTAACCACAGTTTCCTTTCAATAAGCCTTGGAGTTATACCTTATATTTTGAGTTATCCCGTTACAACCAAACATCCTTTCATTTGATAGACTCGGAAGTAAACCATACCCTGGAAGCTCTGGCTGTATGTTTAGGGTCGCTGTCCTGTTGGAAGGTGAACCTCCGCCTTAATCTCAAGCATTTTGAATCCTCTAAGATGTTTTCTTCAGGGTTTGCTGCGTATTTAGCTCATTTTATTCTACAGTCAACTCTGATCAGCTTCCCCGTCCCTGCAGGGAAGAAAGATCCCCAAAACATGATGCTGCCACCACCATGCTTCATGGTGGGGAATCATCAGTTAGGTGACTTCTGATTTTCTGTCACACAGCGTTTTGCATGTTGGTCCAAAATGTTCAGTTTTGGTTTCATCTGACCAGATGCTGTGTGCCCTCCATGCAAGACTCCTACACATTACATTATATCAGCATTTTTTTTTTATTCTGGACATGTGAAAACAAACTTCGAACCTGCTTGAATAGTAGTTGAGTCTTACGTGAAGGTTCCACTAATAATGAAACAATGCTGAAATTGGCTTCCAGTTATTCAGAGCGGGACATAGGACGACTGTTTTAATAACATTTGGACCAACATGAAGCGGCGCTATTTTAAAATCAACAACTCTAATACAGAATGAAGTACCTTAGACTAAATACAAATATTTTATCGGAATCAAGATCCGCTTTATTTTCCAAGTTTGTGCACACAAACAAGGTTTTGCTTTCAATGAAGACATTTTAAATATAAATAGGGAAATAACTTTTTTAGCAGTTTGTGGGTTTTGGTACCTTTATGTAAAGATTCCTACAAATTATAAACCTCTGAAGCCTTCATAGAATCACTGTATTTACAATGAGCTTAACAGACAATTACGCTCTATTTACAAACTGTGTGACTCCTGGATTTTATTTAGAGGTATCAGAGTACATGGGACTGAACACAAATGTGCAACATACTTCTTTTAAAATCTTCTAAACAATGTATTGTATTCCTTCCATATCACAGTTCTGTGGTACTTTGTGTTGGTCTATGAAAGCCCAATAAAAAACACTGGCGTTTGTAGTTGAACATGACAAAATGTAGAAAAGCTCAAGGGGTCTAAATACTTTAGCAAGGCATAGTAAGTACTGATCATAGCAGAACATCTCTATGGTTTATCAGGTGTAGCATCATTGGTATTTCTGCTAAGCACTAATGCTGCTCTCAATATGGCTCTGTTACCACCCTCGGCACACAAAGTGAGACAAATCCAAAAATCTCTCAACAAAACTGCCAATCAAAGCAGCTGCAAATGAAGGGTCTATATAGAGCTTTGTTACCAAGGGCCTGCTAGTTAATGTGGTATATTGGTTGTATTTCATTTACACTATTAAACTTATTGTAAATATGTAAATGGGAAAGATCTTGAATTTACAACTCAGCTGTATTAAAACACAGTCAATTGTGTAAGAAGCTGGCAGCACTGATTCTGATCCAAACTATTCAGACAAAAAAATACAGAGCTAATCACTGTCTGAACACAGACAGGATTATTTTTTGGTTCATATTGGCCTGCCCAAAAGCTGCAACTTACCAGGTGGCTTATTCTCCACACAAATGCTGTCTCTTCTGATGAATCCCTCAGCACAGTCACAGTGGAAGGAGCCCTCCTCATTGATACAGGCCTCGTTTAGCCCAGGGCATGCTATTGTCCGTTCGCTACATTCATCTATATCTGAGAGAGAAAGCGCAGGAAAAATGGCTGAATGACCGCCAGGATAAGCTTAAGAGATCAGATTTACACATAACATTAATGATTAGTTTAAATACCAAGACACTTGGCTCCTTTCAGCCTGTAACCGCGTGCACATTTCTTACAGCGAGCAGGACCGCTGCCCATACAGCCCACACACGCCTGGTCACAGCCTGGATGAAAAAGTGAAACGGTCAGCATCATTACTGTCCATTACGAGCTACTCTGAGAACTGCAAGAAAAGCTCCATACTGTGGGAAATAGTTTGTACCTCATTAAAGTTACCACAACCACCACAGTTCATGTGTCTCATATTTTTAATACAGACAGTAAACTGAAAGTCTTTATACTTTGGTTGAAAAAACTATTTCATTTTATGACAGTCGTACTTAGACAGCTTTTCGTAACCAATTATAGGATCCAGGAAATAACTTAATATTAATAATTACTGTGTACTGCAGATTGAGGACAGTTTTAAGTGGAGATGTTTAATCAAAGATTTTTGGCTGCCAACATTTCCAAATTTAGCTTGATCCATACCAGACTGAGGTTGGTGATCTGACTGTGATCGTATTTGGCTGACCAAGCTTATTTTGTGTCATTTGGCAAGTATAAATCTAAGCAAACAAAGATCACTGGTCAGCATCTCTAGTTTTAAATATTACTTTTAAGTGTTACTTAAAACTGTCCCTGACCATGTTGGTTACTGAAATAACCAGCATGATTTCATCAGATAGCGATCAGTAAACATTAAAGAAAGTATACCTCTGCATTCATATGATCCATCTGTGTTGTGACAGTAAGTGTTGGAAGGACAACGAGCCAGCTCTGTGCCACACTCATCAATGTCTATGAGACACATAGTAAAAGTCAAACACAGTGCATTCATTCAAAACTTGCCAAAATACAAAAAAACAATACTAATCCACACCCACCTACACACTTGTTGTCATGAAGGATCCACCCAGGTTTGCAGTCAAGGCACTTGTAGTCCTGTGGCCCTGAACATTTCTTACAGGAGTGGTAGCACGCTAAAGAGGATGAGAGCCGTAAACACCAGAACAAGATCAGTTCCAGTGGAAATTGATTTAAAAATGTGTAACCAGCCGCCTGAAAATGGCGCACCTGTACAAGTCCCTACGCTGTCATTGGAGCTCTTCTCCCTGTAGTAACCATCAGCACAGCTCTTGCACAGATGACCAGAGTACCCAGGATCGCAGACACACTCCCCATCTCCCAGACGAGTGCCTTCACCCTCACATCGACCCAGACCTCCACACACACCTCCAGGTCCAGATGGGCACTCTGCATCAGATACACAAATCTTTTAATCAATGCTTAAAATTAGCATGATTACAATGTTCAGCTATTTGTTTAAATACTGCGGCAATGAAAGTAGTAAGCAGGGATGTGTGCTCTGTTATTTTTCACTAACATAAAAAAACAACTTGTGCACACCTTTGCAGTCAGGTCCAAAGTGTCCAGGAGGACAGCAGAGTCTCAGCTGCTCAATACAGAGCCACTCAAACAGGTCTGGTGCCTCCTGCTGCCTACACAACAAACACAGCATCTCAGTTATAAAGTTCAAACAGGTTCAGGATAACATCCTGATTACACTGTAGCAGCAACACATGTCTCCACCTATTTAAATTTAAGGGGTAATAAAACAAGCTTATTAAAAGGCAGTTTTTTTTAAATAAAGAATAAAAAATGACCTTCAACACCTATAACAGTTTTAATTCAGTTTACCTGTGGAACCACCATGTCTCAACCTGGTCCTCTATCTGCTCCAGCAAGCGGTTACATTCAAAATCGGTTTTCTCACAAGCAGCTTCAACAATCTCCAAGAGCCGAGTCTCACTGAAACAAGGAGACTCTAATTAGAAAGAGGTTAATCCACAAAAACATGGTCATAAAATAATGATCTCATATCTGTTGTAATTACAAACATTAATAGGAGGTAAAATCATCGGTCACATGTAATGACTTACATAAAATACCCCATTCTTGGGGATGTATCGAGAAATGTTAAAATAATACAGATCACCTCAGCAAATTACAAATGGTCACAATATCTCAAAACTCAGTTGACTGGTTCAGCAAACTAATCTTACCTCCGTGTATACTTGGCCAGCTTCTCTTCCTCCCATGCAGTGTTTCCTCCTCCAAAGTTCTTGTTAGCCGTTCTTTCTAATCCCTAACTCGAAGAAATGTTAATGTTTGAGTTAAATAAAATAAAAACAAAATAAAATGATGACAAGTGAAATCTTACAGTTTATCAGATTTACCTTAATAAAGCTTTCAGTGAGTTTTCTGCAGGTTTGGCATGGCGCCGTCTGGACTTTCACCACAGAAAGCTCTGACAGAAGCACCAGAGCTGGCAGGAATGGCCAGACTCCCCACATGATCCTTCAGAGGAGACAGAAACGTTGTGTTTTACCAGAACAGACTTTACATCTTGAGCGTCTTCAAAGTTTAAAGTAATATTTTTCTGATTTTCTGAAACGGTTCTGCAGTGAGTACCTTAGCAGTTATCAATGTGGGTAACATCCTTAAATGCAGTGCCACAAAGAACATTTTACTTAAAAAAAAAATTTATAGGTTAGCTCTGTACCTGGACTCTCTTAAATCTCTTAAGCCAAAACTACTTTAAGATGAAATGCTTGATTTACCTGCTTTTTTGGCTGTCTACCTACCTCTGTCAGCATCTCATCACAAGGTGTTTTTATTAAGTACTTTTCTAATCAATGGTAATGCTAAAAAGAAAATAAAAACAAATAAACAAACTGTAAAGCAGCTAATTTAAACTTTCAAACATAGTTACAAAACGATGGACAAACCATTGAAATTTACTTTAGAGTCAGAAATGCATCCTTCATAGTATAACTAAAGATATTAACGCACTGAAATAGCACCACATTTTTGTATGTTCTAAATGTATGTTTCCTACTCCTACAAATCAACTTAAAGGCGTTTTTTTCCCCTGCACGCTGGTGTTATAATAAAGGCAATAAAACATGTAACATATCCAGACTAAGATGCTCTGGCTTCAGTGTTAGCTTAGCTAGCTCAGCTACATCAGCACCAGCTAGCCGCTAAGGTCAGTTAGCTTGCTAGCCTTAGCCACCCGCATCTATAAAGTCTGCTTTTTCTCTCCACTTCCCTTTTTATTTAGACAACATATCCTAATCATATTAATAGTTTTATATAATTTTTAAGTCCACGCATTGCTATAAATTCTGTCACCAAGTAGCTTACTTTTCAATTTTTGTACCTTGTTATTAAACCACAACGTCTGCTGCACCACCGATGGATCGTCTCCTTCCCCGTTGGCTCACTCTCACATCACTCCGGACAGTTTCACATTTTAAAATCCTCCTTTAACTCTTCAACCAAAGAGTGTGTGGTTAACGCTGGAGGTTCTCCTGCAGCAGCCGTGGTGCTGGGCTGCAGCGGGACGGACAGAAAGAGAGATTACACTCTCCTGGGATGAATGAATGATTGGCTTCTAGTGTTTTCCATGCAACTGCTGCCTGCCACGCAGAATATGACGTTCACTGGGATTTAATCTATTCAACCAATCACAATCGCAGAGCCGTCACGCCCATTATCTTCAATGAAACGACAAATTATATGTCTACAAATATGTTTTGAGTAGTTTTATTTATATATTTGTATATTCATATATATTTAAACTGATCATGTTCTGGTCTTTTTTTAACACGTTTTTTGATTGTTTATTTTATACACACGTTATAATGTCTGTACAATCTTACATGGTTTTCATACAATGTAGTGCCCTACATGCTTGTTTCTTATGTGTTTACTTTAAAATGAATGTTATTATAGTATAGTTTTTATATTTTAGTCACTTCCAAATACATCGTAATATCTTCAGCTTTGCAACCACCTGTAATTTTCTCTGCTACTGTCTCCAAAGTATACATCATACCAGCTCTCTCCTGCAGTTACCCTTCTATCAAAAATATCCTCAACACTCGTCTCCATCCACTCCACACCGCCTCCACTCTCTTGTCAAACTCAGCCATCAATACCTGTTGTCTTTTCAGCTTATCTGTCCTGTATTTGTACTTCTTATAACAAGTACTATCACAGTAAACTATGTTTTCCAAGTACCTCCATACTGACATTTTGAAGCAGAAGTACAAAAGAATGTGGATTTTCACAGTCTGATGTGCATTGTCATAAAAACAAAATGAAAAAAGTAATTTCTTTACACCACATGACCGCTGAAGGACGGCATTTAATTTCACATTACCTTTATCACAGTTGGGAGTTTCCAAGTTTCAATGTTTCCAAGTTGAAAAATGAATGAAAAGGTCAAAATTTTAATTAGGTGTGTTGCTGAATAGTTTGATGTTTCTACAAACCTCCAACACAAAATCCAATATGGCTGCCTTGCATAGAAAACAGTGCTAGCTGCAGTAAAAACAGTTTATTTGCATTTTATTTGATGTTTAGTTAATCAAATATTCCAAACTAATGTACAACCTGTGTGACCAACTTCCAATGGTGTCCAAGGGTAGACAGAACAGATAAATACATTTACATTAGCTGTATTGCTAATGATTGCTAGCCTAGTGAGCTAGCATATTAATTATCAAATCTCATTGGTTTTCAGACTTGCAACTGGCCTACATTGTTCAGTTTGGTTCGCTGTCATTCCCAGATTTACATTAGAATTCAGAGGTAAATGTAACCGCCAGTAAAATTAGCCAACAACTGTTGTTTATGATTAATTTTGTCCTGGGAATTCCTAAAGTTTTCTCCGTGATGTTTCTTAGGATTTAAAAGAAACGAAGTTCAACATCCTTGGACAACTTGTTTTTTTTTTTTTTTGGCTAACGATGCTCAGAAAGCCTGTATCACAATTCATATGTTCATATTTATCTTGTCATTGTGGCAACATTTTCTGTGTACCATTGAAGACAATCTAAGTACATTTAGTGGCATATGTACCATGTTTTAAGACCCATGAGGATTCCAAATGAAGTGATGCCTGAACTCATCTTTTAACCTTTCTACAACCTTGTGAACCATGTTTTATGTTGAAAAAGTTTGATTTGGAAAGTCTTTCTACTACCTCAATTTGATTTATTTTGTAATCATGTTATTTCCATTTTTTTTTATTTTTGTCTTTAAAATATTAGAATATGCAAATAACACTTGTGTCTAACTACATATTTTTTTAAATATATCAGATGTTATGTTCACAGTAACCCAGTATTAGAGCGGCCATTTTACTAAATCCTTTTCCTCTCGAGTAATTTCTCGGATGGCTACTTGTTACCTTTACTTAAATAAAGATATGTTGAAATAATGCTACTCCTGAGTACAATATTTGGGTACTCTACCTACCTCTGACACTGCATCTGTAGTGCTCCATCTCACTAACTCAGAGACTGTTTCTTTCCCCAGACGGTCTCTATGATGAACACTTAACAGAGTGCCCAAATCGATACCATGAATATTTGCACAAATATTCATGTCAACCTCTCACTATACATACATTTGGTAAAAACACTATACATACAGTGTTTTTACCAAAGACACTGTATACATACATATTTACAAAAACTATTTTTCATTTTCCATTTTATATTTAAAATGTCTTCATTGAGAGCATATCAGAAATATTAGCTTCATCTAAACCTTCAACTTGTATGTTAGACCCAATCCCAACCAAATTATTTAAGGAAGTGTTTCCTCTGATTACCAGCCCCATTTTAGATATGATTAATTTATCTTTAGTAAATGGGTATGTACCACAAGCTTTTAAGGTAGCTGTAATTAAACCTTTGCTTAAGAAACCTTCGCTTGATCGAGATGACTTAATAAATTACATCCAATCTTCCATTCTTATCTAAAATTCTTGAGAAAATAGTTGCTAATCAAATGTGTGAGCATTTACACAGCAATGACCTGTTTGAAGAGTTTCAGTCAGGTTTCAGAGCTCATCATAGCACTGAAACAGCTCTGCTGAAAGTCACTAATGATATTCTTATTGCCTCAGATAATAGACTTGTGTCTGTACTGGTTCTGTTAGATCTCAGTGCTGCATTTGATACAGTCGATCATAATATTCTCTTAGAAAGGCTGGAATATGCTGTAGGGATCAGGGGAACAGTGCTAGGCTGGTTTAAATCTTATTTGTCTGACAGATTCCAGTTTGTTCATGTAAATGATAAATCATCTTTAAACTCCAGGGTTAATTGTGGAGTACCACAGGGTTCAGTACTTGGGCCAATTCTCTTTACTATATATATGCTTCCAATAGGTAAAATTATCAGGCAGCATAGAATAAATTTTCACTGTTACGCTGATGACACTCAGCTTTACTTATCCATAAATCCGGATGAGCCCAACCAGTTAGATAGACTACAAGCATGTCTTGAAGACATAAAAACTTGGATGACTTCAAATTTTCTGCTTCTAAATTCAGACAAGACAGAAGTTGTCGTCTTTGGACCGGAGTCTTTAAAAAAGAAACTGCTTAGTCAATCACTTAACCCTGATGGCATTAAATTGACCACCGATAATAAAGTAAAAAACCTTGGTGTTATTTTGACCAGGACATGTCATTTAACTCCCATATTAAACAGGTTTCTAGGATTTCCTTTTTTCATCTCCGGAACATTGCCAAAATTAGAAATATCCTGTCCAGGATTGATGCTGAAAAACTAGTCCATGCATTTGTTACTTCAAGGCTGGACTATTGTAATTCTTTACCATCAGGATGTCCACAAAATGCAGTTAAAAGCCTTCAGCTGATTCAAAATGCTGCAGCAAGAGTTCTGATGAAAATTAAAAAGAGAGATCATATTTCCCCTACTTTAGCATCCCTTCATTGGCTCCCTGTTAAATCCAGAATAGAATTTAAAATTCTCCTCCTCACATATAAAGCCCTTAATGATTTAGCTCCATCATACATCAGAGATCTGATTGTTCCCTATGTTCCTAACAGAGCACTTTGTTCTCAGACTGCAGGTTTACTGGTGGTTCATAGAGTCTCTAGAAGTAGAATGGGAGGCAGATCCTTTAGTTATCAGGCTCCTCTCCTGTGGAACCAGCTCCCAGTTTTAGTCAGTGAGGCGGACACCCTGTCTACTTTTAAGGCTAGGCTTAAAACTTTCCTTTTTGATAAAGCTTATAGTTAGAGTGGCTTAGGTTATCCTGAGCTATCTTCCTTATTTTACCTCCGTCTTCTTCTCCCCTTGTTGGATGGAGTAAGGGGGTGTCAGGTTTAGCCTAAACCGGCTCAGTTATGGTTGAGGTGCAAACACACCCTCCATTTCTGCTACCTGTATGACCCCCTCTCTTTTCCAATGGTTATGGTCAATCTGACAGAGAGAGGTATCCCAATAGTTGTGGTTTTTAGTATAACAATGGCCATCAGTGGGCTCTAGATGGACAAACTGTCTACTTTTAAGGCTAGGTTTAAAACTTTCCTTTTTGATAAAGCTTATAGTTAGATTGGCTTAGATTATCCTGAGCTATCTCTGTAGTTATGCTGCTATAGGCTTAGGCTGCTGGAGGACATAATGACCACTTTCATCCTCATCGCTACTTTCTCACACTACTCTTCAATTTTGTATTATTTGCTGTTATTTCAGCTTTTAACTTTGTTCTCTCTCTTTTCTCTTCCTAGAAGCTAGACCTGGCCTGACTCTGTGTCTACCTGTAACACCTTTCTGGAGAAGGGAATCCTCCAAGCTTCTGCTGGCAACAACTTAATGCTCACCCTCTACCGATGATCCACATGGCCCTGTCTTTCAGTGTTTAACCCTTTCTCTCTCCTAGACATAGCTACTGACTGAGCTTTTACTGTAACTAACTCTATGTGCTCTCTTCAGACTCTAAACATGAAAACTAGCTCAGAGTTTATCTGTTCCTTCTTTCTAGGTGAAACGACTAAAGGAGCTACAACCATTAACATTTACCTTTTCCTTCCCATAGAAAGTACTCCTGGATCAGTGCCTCTTTGTTCTCTTTGTGTCTCTGCTCTGTTCTCTCTAACCCCCAGTCGGTCGTGGCAGATGGCCGCTCACACTGAGCCTGGTTCTGCTGGAGGTTTCTTCCTGTTAAAAGGGAGTTTTTCCTCTCCACTGTCGCTACATGCATGCTCAGTATGAGGGATTGCTGCAAAGTCAACGCCAGTGACTGTCCACTGTCTCTACATGTTCATCCGGGAGGAGTGAATGCTGCAAGTCAATGACTCGATGCAATCTGCTGGGTTTCCTTAGATAAAAAAAACTTTTTATCCAATTTGAATAAATAACAGAATCTGGCTGCACTGTTCAATGATTAAGATTAATTGGAATGTATGTACCTGACTTTTGTGAAGTGCCTTGAGACGACATGTGTTGTGAATTGGTGCTATATAAATAAACTGAATTGAATTGAATTGAATTGAATAGAGCAAAGTGGAACCAAAGTCAAATTCATTGTTTGTGTACACCAACTTGGCGAATAAAGCTTATTATGACCATGAAATCAAAGTGCTGCTCGCTGACAGTCACATCTATTCTTAATCTAGCTCCAACTACTCTTTACGTCTTTTTGGTATGCCTTTTTAGATTGATCTCTTTAGTTACTACAGCTCAGCATGACCACCTTGTTCTTCAATAACTGGTATAAACATATTCCTCCTCTGTTCCTCCTGCACACTCTCACTAACAATTTTAATGATTAAAAACATGCCAATCAAATTTGCATCAGAAAAGTGCTAAACTGTGCAGTGATCTATGCTGTAACGTTCAAATAACCGTTACTCTTAATTTTTCCTCATGTCACAGAATCAATCATTTATTCAAATACATTAGCAAGAATTTTTTATAGACAAATGCAAAAAACATCATATACAAGTAAAAAGGTTTAAATATGCAGAGCCTGTGGAAGAGTTGTTATAAATATCAAATGAATGGAAGTGTATGAATTGAATTAGATGCTTCTTTTCCTGTATTTGAGTGTTTAATGCCATTTTGCTTTTGCAAGTTCACCATCACACACCATTTGCAGACTGCTACTAGTATGTTCTATTTTTTTTAATGCATTTTGTTTTTCCAGGGCTTGTCATGTTTCAGTGTTGGGTCAAGTTTCTCTGAAGCAGCAGCAGCTCAAGTTTTACTGACCTGGTGTTTACTATACACAGCTGCTGCTTTTTCTGAACATGTCCTACTGTAGAGTTTCAATGTTACCTCCATGCATGTGTGGATTTTCTCCAGATTCCTCCCACAGTTCAGAAACATGCATGTTAGGTTTTCTGTTCACTTCAAACTTACTCTAGGTGTTAAGTCTATATTTTCTGAGCACGTCCTTATGTAGAGTTTGAATGACCTCCTCCTGGATGTGCAGGTTTGCCAGATTCTTCACATTTTCACAAATATGCATGCTAGGTAAAAGCTCACTCTCAATTGCCAGTAGGTGGCAGTATGTGCATGCATGATTGTTTGTCTTGGGTTTCTGTCTTTCCATATTTGGGCCAGCAATCTATCTAGGGTGTACCCTACCCTAGCTCTTTTACCCAATAATCCTGGGAGACAGTTGGAGATAAGCACTAAGGGCCCCACAACCAGCCAGGATTACTTGGGTGTTGACAATGGATGCATAGATGAATGTCCTAGTGCATCAAGTGAGGTATATTTGTTAACTGGAGCTTTCAATAACTTTTCCTTTACCAGCCTCCCCAGTAATCAGACCCATTCCATTTTACTGACCACTATGTCAGGGCTGGACGGTGGTGTAATTAAACTGGTTTCTAAGAGTAGTGTTTCACCAGAGTCTTCCACTTCTCCCCGAACACAACCTGGAGACACCCGAGCAAGGTGCAACACATTTGTCCCTGCAGTGAACCCAGACAGCCGTTTGGCAAAAGCTCTGGATGCCATCCGGAGCCCGCCAGCCCTTTTCCGTCTTGCTGATCCAGAGGTGGTTTGTTTGGAGCCCGCCAGCTCAGTCAGAAAGCCAAGACTCTGTGACGGAAGGCTGTAGACATGGAGTCCACAAAAAAGCTGTGGAAGTGGTCGATAACCACCTGGAGGTGCAGGAGGAAGCGATTCAAACTGCACCAGCATGAACCGCTCACCTGCGCGGCCCTGTAAATAGTCTCCAAGAATACAGCTCAGTGAGGCACCAAACACATCGACATGGCGTGAAGAGACAGGGTAGCTTCCTGCACAGTCTTCCTCCACTCCTCTGATATTCTCTTCATTTTTCTTGCAGCTACAGGCTCCCCATTCTTCAGCTCTAGTCCACGTGGTCTGGGTTAGGACTAGGACTACTTTACCACCCTGCCGTTTCAGACGGTCCAGTCGTGAATGGAGCCATGGCACGGGGCCGAGTACACTGAGCTCAGCCTGGCTCCAGAGCTCAAGAGACACAGTGAAGCCCAGAGTCTGGAGAGATGAGCCCAGGTGACATAGGAGCTCTGGCAGGTGCTTATCATCATCAGGCGGATATAGCAGCACCACATGACTACCACCCACTGCACCTGAAAGAAAGAAGAAATCTTGGCTGTTTTTGATCACAAGTCAAAAGAAATACATAGAATGTGTTGTTGGTAGTGATGAAACAATACTACAAAAATAAAATAAAATTTTACAAGCCAAAAAGTAATAAAAAACCCTAACAGAATTATATAATGACTAGTAAATCAAAAATGTCACTTTTTCTCCGCCCAACAAAACCTTTTCACGTTTTGCCACGTCACAACCACAAATGCTTGGTGCATTGTATTGAGATTTTATGTGACAGACCAACAAAAACAAGTTTGATACTTTTCATTTGTAAAAAAATTTAAAAAATATAGCAAACATTTGTGCCAATAAATTTAAAAAAAGCACCTTTCACTGCCATGAAAGGCAAGGCATGGCAGTTTTATTTATATAGCACATTTCAGTAGCAAGACAATTCAAAGTGCTGTACACAGGGGAGATGCTTCCTCCAGGGCCGAAATGTCAGTTCTCTTCGGGATTAACTCCCTGTACTTGCGTGTCACGGGGGCGAGACTTCTATAATAATAAAGGGACCAGATTCCTGAAGCAGCAGAGTTTTTAATAACTGCAAACTGATTGCACGTTAAATGTAGTAATAGTAATAGTTTTTAAAGGTATTGTGACATCAGAGAGAGGGTGTTTTATCAGTATAAACCAAGGGCAAAGATTTTACACACCTTTAACATCGTCATCCTTCAACCATTTCCAAACATATCCTGGAAAAAAAGCAGAGATACCAGTTAGATGTTTTCCAACTAACCGCCAGAAACATTCAGGATTGTACACTAAAGAAGCTGACCTTTAAGAATGCCTCGTATCAAATAGACTCCAAGTATGGCCAAACATATCAGAATAAATCCGACGAGAAGCGGCAGAATCCATCTCACTCGATGTGCTAAAATAAAAGTGTTCAGTGAAAGCCAAAATTTTAATACCGGCAGAAATTGTTTTCCATTCAGCTCACTGGTGACAATTTACACTGTGTCTAGGTTGCTTTTAGGGATGATAAGACCGCACGCACACTTTTCTTCTTCTCTTTAATGAACTTAACTGCACAATTATTGAAAAATAACTTAATCACAACAACCTCATTTGGACTGTATTTTTAACCCTGTGGCTGTCATTTTAATGATGATATGGTTAGCTAGGGGATGTTTTTACTGAAGACAGGGCAGCTGTCATACTCTTGAATTAGAGGAGCAGAATGATTGCTTTAACAGGGAGTGGTGCTTGAAATCACTCTTGCCAACCATGGTTACCTCTTAGGAAATGTCTGCTATCATTGTCAGTTTACATCAAAACTGCTTTACAGACATGGATATTGCTGCTTGTAAGATTACACCCAGACCAGCCATTTACCCAGCTGTGGATATTTTCAATGAGGGTGGTTTAATTACTGTGAAGAAAGATTCAGGGTGCCAAAGATAGTCCAGTAAATACCAGGACCATCGCTTAAAGATGACTCAACTGAGGTGGCAGTTGTCAAAATGTTCAGGTTAAACCCGCCTATACAAACTTTAACAAGTATAACAAACTTTTTTAGCTCATCTGCTTCAACATTAAGGAGGAAAAAATAAATCAAGTTCATTTTGGTTATAGAAAAATAAGCAAATACAATGAAAATGTACACACTTCATCCTATATTTTTCTTTTTCTATGTGAGTAAAGATGCTAGCTGTGTCATTTAGTCCTCCAAAGTAGGAGCTAAACTTTGCTAAAACAGAAAAAAGCTGCAGCAAAATGACAGTTCTTTAGCAGAAATACCATTTATTAGTCAGTTAGTCATTGTTAATAATAATTTTCCTGCTTGTGGAAGCCATCAGCTTAAATAAGTTAGAAAAGAATGAAATTAAGTACATAAATAAAGTGATAACTGATTTTAGAGGATCAAATTTTTGTATCTAAATTTTCCCATTTTAAGTCTATTGTGGTTAAGCATAAACTTGATGTATTTCTCAACATAATCCATTAAGACTTATTACATGTTTGTTACTGAGTTCAGTATAGCCTACTCTAGGAAATAATATGACAAAAAAGTTTTAACAATGAACCAATAAAGCTTGCGAGCAACTAATATATGTAAGGCCACAACTGTACAATAAAGAGCATTAAACACATTATTCACATAAGATTAAACTGAGGACACTGTTTTAAAATTAGTAATATTAGTTTATATTGGACAGCAGTCTTACTTTCAAATGGACACTGGGGCTCTGAGAATGAGACCATCCCTTCAGATTTAACCTACAAAATATTTTTTTGGAGAGAGTTTGTTGCCTTAGTAGTTCAGTACTCTAGGAAGCACAAAATGTTGTTTAAAACAGTTCGAAATGTTTTAAAAATATTGGCAAAAATGAGAACAAATTGTACCTGCACACAAAGCCGAGGGTGGGGCAATAGAAAGAACTCTCCTATTTGCTGAAAAGATGAAGAGGAATCAGAAAACAGATTAATGAATTAATAATATTAATAAAAGGATCCCAAAATGTTTGACAATGAGGTTGAATTTCAATGAGGTTTAAAATACTGGCAGAGAAAGATCAAAACACATTGCAGATGTCTGACTTGTAGTGAAAAACAAAGACATCCGTGTAATCTTGCCTAACGTGTAAAATAACTTCAACCAAACAATCTCTTTACTTTCATGTGAATCGTTTCAGCTCTGATCTTTGCAAGTCTTCTGGTTGACAGCTACATCTTGATTACAAGCTGGATGGATTCCAAACATTTGTCAGCCTCAGACATTTTAACAAAGACACAGATTAGCAACATGAACCTTTGACAGGAAAGGTCCATCTACATGAGGAACATGTTTTACCCAATGTACTCTCTGCGCAGCAATCCAATTCTTAGTCTCGAGTCTCTGGTTGTAGCCTGTAACTCCTTCGCACTGGCCCCCTTCTATGTCTTTCTTGCACAATCGCACCTCTGCCTTCACTTTACAGGGAGAGGTTACATTCCAGCGCAGCCCCATGTCCCCGGTCCTCAACTGAGTCTCAACCATAGTCACAGACACGTTGCGCTGCATTCTTCTCAGAGAATCTATTAAAAAATAAAAAAGCAGAAAACTTGATGCCAAATTGCATGAGCTAATTTATCACACAAACTGATAAGATCAGACAGTGACCTTAGGGAACGCCTTTTACCTGGTTGATTTGTAAAAGGGCAGTACATTCCTCTGATGTTTTTGTCACCCAACCATACCTGCAAAACAGTTGTTTTTTTACTTCGTGGAACTTTTTTAACTATTAATTTTTTTTCCAGTTAAAATTTCAGTTACCAGGAAGCACAGGCACGGTGCAATGAGATCGGATGAAATAGCTATTTCGTTCTTGCCTATGGGCTGCATAGATGAGAAAAATACACTGCTGAAAAGTTGTTGAATTCTAACTTGTGTGCATAAATACTTTGGCTAACTTATTTCTGACTGACCCATCTAACAGGCTGTCCGTGAACGTCATCCCAGGTCATTGCCCAATAGACCTCTTGTATGGCAGGAGTATTTTGCAGCTGCAGCCGGAACATGTTTCTCATGTGCTCAGTCACAGCTTGGAGTCTGGGAACTGAGAGAGGCACATGTCCGTCATTGTAAATAACTGAGCTTAGTCAATTTTTAAAATATATATTGAGTGGCAGCAGGTGTTAGTACAGACACGTGAATCCAGAGAATGTGTTATTGACAAACATGTTCAAGAAGTACAGTGACAGATTTATTTTTAGTCAAACTTAAATGCTTCAGATCATCAAACAAACTGAAAGAACAAAGATAACCTGAAGAAATACAAAATGTAGTTTTCAAAGGATGTCTAATGGAAAAAAGCTGTCCAAACCACTCTAGCCCCATGTAAAAAAGATCTTCCCCCCTAAACCTAATACCTGGCCATGACACAAGTGGCATCAAACATTTGTGAGAACCTCCTGTGAAGGAATTTGGCCCTCTCTTCTTTGCAGAATTGCTTTAATTTAGCCACACTGAATGTTTTTAAGCAACTCAACCATATTTAAGGTTGACTTTGACAAGGCCAGTTCAAAATCTACCTTTTGCTTTGTTTTTTATCCATTCTGAGGTGTACTTGTTGGTGTGCTTCAGATCACTGTTCTACTGCATAACTCAAGTGCCCTTGAGCTTAAGCTAAAAAACTGATGATCAGACATTCTCTTTCAGGATTTTATGGTGGAGAGCAGAGTTCATATTTCCATCAATTACAGCGGGTTGTTGATGTCATGAAGCAGAAACCCTCCTCTTCACTATCACATTACCACCACCACCATGTTTGATTGCTGGGTATGATCTTATTCCGAAATGCTCCATCAGATTTAGCCTAAAGTTAACGGGACGCACACCTGACAGAAAATTAAATTTTTGTGTCCACAGAATATTATCCTAAGCGAAACATTCCTTTAAATACATTTTAAAATGTAAACAGTGGAACTTTAATCTCTTACCGTCACGTTCTATTAAAAGGCTCCAGAGCTCCAAGGGACAGACTGAAAGAAAGAGGAAGGGACAGGAGCTTAGTGACCCAGCTCTGCTGTTATTTGTTTTGAAAAGATTACTTTTGAACTGACCTGCTTTTGCAGCTGGAATTGTGATATTTTGGTAGACATATGTTTCCTTTGATTCTGCTGTAACCACAACAAGAGTTTCAAAATCCACCGTCTCCCTCAGCAGCAACTGTGTTTGCAGGAAATATAAAAACAAGGTAACCTTTAATACCCTGATCACATCTGCTTTGCATTTCCAGATGATAGACAAATAGCTTTAAATAATTCTGTTTTACAAGCACGATGCTGAAGCGTGTGTGATTTGACCTCCAGCTAAGCCAAGCTGCTACAAGTCTCATTTGATCATGTCAAAACAGTTCAGATTTTGCAGCATTTACCTGATAATATTACTTTACTTCATGCTACACTATGTATATTATGTCTGACAAACACAAATGCTTGAAGTACGGCAGCTGTTGCACAGTGTGGAGATGGACATTCTTTGTATTATTTATAGTTATTGAGAAAAATTTCGTATGATAAAATTTTTTATTTATTGTGATGATGATAATTTCCCATTAACAATGTGATAAAACCCAAAAAAGTTTTTGACAGGATTATGACTTATACCATTTTCTGCACTGCTGGTTCCATGCGTGCATCAAAAAAATAATAATAACACAAAAATCACACTTCTTTATGTAACTGCCATCCCGAAAAAGCTTATTTCAATATGGGTACGTTTTTTAAAATCAGTATTTGTGTTTATTTTACTATTAAAATAAATACCACAAAATATCGTGATAACATTCCATGAAAGTCCATATCGCCCATCCCTAGCAAATTTTCACAAAAATAGGTCAAAAACAGATTAGAAAAATGTTGCCTGGTCCAATAAATCTTCATTTTAGCTACAAAATTCAGATGGTAAGGTCAGAATTTTACTTAACGTGAAAGCATGGATCTCTCCCATCTTGTATTCATGGTTCAGGCTGGTGGTTGTGGTGTAATAATGAGGGGGATAATGGGACCCCTTACTATTTTTTTTTAAAACATCACCACATGTCAGTTCACCTAAAACCAGTCACTCATGTCACGAATGTTATTTTAATTTAGGCAAATATATTACGCTCACCAATCAAGGGTAACTGATCTCGATGACAGGAGGAAATTTGTTAATGCCGTTAGTAAAAGAAGCGCAACAAGAGTTAATGAGCTAAAAATATACCATAGAAGGTCGGTTTTGATGTTTCTGCTGTCTAAGAAAGTTTGGTTCAATATATCCTGAACAAGAACACATAGATTCAGAGAATAGACCAGAACAATTACATATATTGTGTGCTACTAGCTGTCACTATAGAGAGAGCAGAGCAGCTGTAAAGAAAGAACGCAAACCTTTTGAAGATCCTAAATGTTTAAACACATTTCTGCATCCACTCTGTGCTGTTACTTAAACAACTCACACCTAAATATTACCTCATGTTGCTGATATTTTTTTTAACAAGCTATGATGTCTGTGTTTTATAAACCCGAATAAAACTTTGTGATTGAGCAGCTTGTAGGACCATTGTCCCTGGTTTTCTGGATAACCTTATCAGTTTTGGTCATTGCAGTGGAGGAATTTGAGGCACATTTCATTCAAAGAGTTTTTTTAGTATTGCAGTTTGCATTCATTTGTTTATGCCCATCTATCTTAAGGTCCCATCGCTGCATTTTAGTCAGGGTGAGGTCTGGACTTGACAGCACCCTTATAAAACTTTTTGGTTTTCAGCCATTCTACTGTCCTGTTTCATGAAACGACTTTTTAATTCACCACCATGACTTTACACAGAATCTGGTAGGATGTCCACTCCTGAGAAGATTGGCCAGTGTCCTCATTATTCTCCATTTATTATCTAACATTTTTAAGAGCCATCTTTCTTACTGCAGATGCACAGGGATTAGATCTTCTGCGCATGACCCTTATAACCTTTCTCGGATTAATAGACAGCAACAATTACTTCTCTAAGGTCATGACTGGAAACTGTGCTCATCATTTGTTATGAATAAAACCTGCTTCTACAGTTGCTATAATCTAAATTCCTGCGGTAGCAATAACGATGACTTTCATTTTGTATACACTGCCTCTGTGTTCAGGCTTTGCTTTTTTGAATGCATATTCAAGTTTACATGCAATCCTGTGTTGTTTACGTGAGGCTTACAGAGGTGTAATGCCTGATGACAATTTTTTGTATATCCTGTTATATAAAATCTATGTAAAACAGACTTCAAAGAAGGGGTACTTTTAGCAGGTCTGTAGTTGAGGCTGTTTCTATATACAAGGCTGATATTACCTTATATGTGGAGGACTGGTCCATTTTCATGTAGGTTGGTTTAAACTGGACTGCCCTGCAGCGATCGAAAGAACTCGGGTAGGAGTGACACACTTTCACAAGAGCTGCAAGAGAGAAAACAAATTAAATAGAGGTTACTGTATGAGGAGATCCAATACTCAAAAGAACCCACTGCAGTGTCATTCACAAATACTGACACTTAAGACACATAAAAGGACAAAAAATTAAGTTATCTATTAGTCAGATTGAACCTTTATTTCATACAACGTGACACTGAAATGCCTTTTTCTTGGCCACTCTTCAAAATAAGACAGGACACAGGACAAACAACAATATGCGTACACACCAATCCCTAAGTGCTATTTAGAGAGACCAATTAATGTAACAACCATAGTTTTGGACTGTGAGAGGAAGCCGGAATACCCGGAGAGAACCCATCCATGGATGAGGAGAATTTACAAACACCATGCAGGAAGATCTCGGGACTGGGATGCAAGTTCAGGATCTTTGTGCTGGAAACAACGGGGCTAATAACTGTGCTAGTGTGCAGTCAAAAAAGATCATGCAATTAAAACAAGACAGATTTGTGTTGACCATCAAAAGTTATAAAATACCTACAAAAAACAGCTACCAATACAAACCCACCAATGTCTACAGTCCAAGCCATGACTAAAACGTTTAAAGCAGATAGAACTGTGATAAACAAGGCTGGATGAGGACTCAAGTTAATCTCACCACCATGTTTGGGCTCTAAGGCTCACTGTTAGAGAACTACTGCAAGGAGTGGCATCTTGGGGTCATTATAACCACCATTAAATGTGATCTACATGCCAGTAGGCGGCTTGAGGATATGCCAGGAAGATATCATTGCTGTCATACCATCACAAGCCTAAACATGAAGAGTTGGCTTAATGATACAGGGAGTTTAACCCGAACTGTGTAATACATGTTATTTTGAATGCATGTAATTGAAGTTGACTTTATCTATGATTGATTTGTTTGAATAAATTGGAACTGTCAGTGTTATAAAGAGTGTCTTGAGATGACATTAGATGTGAATTTTCTGTCATGCTGTGGGCCTGTTTCTCTTCCCATGGCCGGATTTTAAATAAAAACCAGGTTGCCACTGCCAGTAAACTGAAGATGGATCACCATTTGAGTATTTTGACAAGAGAATGATCCAGAACATTTAACCAAATCAAGACAGAAATGGTTTACTCGACACAAAAGTCAACATTCCTCCATGGCCAACTTATTCCCCAAACCTAAACCCTATAGAAAACCTTTGGGGCATATGTGTGAGGACCAGGACTCTGGATAATCCCTCCCTCTGTCTGCTCCAGTTTGGGAAATGTTGTAGAAGATGACTAGGGACAGACTTATTAAAAAGTATATGTTGTACAAAGTATTAACGGCAGGGAAAGCCTTTAAAACAGGCACTGCTGATTTATCTAAAAAAAAATATGGAACATTGAATTATTTTACTATTCAATAAACATTCTCAAATGAAAGGCAGGAGTTCTCTAAAACTTTCTACTTCAACTACTTAGTTGTGCTGTAACTACCTTCCTTAAGTGTTTGTTTCATACCTTCCTCATCGCTGTCGTCACCTGACCCCTCAGAAATTCTCTGTGTGAAATTGACATCTGCAGCAACACGCAATTATGTGAGCAGAGAAAACAGCACTACAAAACACCACAGTAGCAATTCTTACAGCTTTGATAACAAGGCAAGAAACAAAAAAATGTTGATATTGATACAATATTTAGAATGTGATTTATTTTAAGTCTACAATAAAATATTGGAAAACAAATAGATGAAGCTACCTTGGAGACTGATTTCAATCCGCAGACATGGTTTACAGTCACTTGTGTTAGCAGAGCGGCAGTGAGTGACGTTGAGCTGCATGTGTGTAATATACATTGAGCCATATGGATCAGGTGGAGCACTGCTGAAAGGCACTGAATACAAAGAATGTCTGTTTAGGCCGACTGCATGCTTGTCATTATGAAACAGAAAAACATATACAACAAATATCATGTCGCTACCTCTACTCATTTGGCAGTCTGCGAGACCCTGGAAGGGAGGGGAAAAAAACGTGTCAAATGCTGATGAACCACACCTCAAAAGTACATCAGCGGTAAACACCGACTTGACAGGTCTTCTGATTGTTTTTAACAAGTACGAAACCACCACAGCTTATTCCTGTACAACACATGGGAGTGAAATTCAATTGCAGCCTGCCTGTTTGAAAATGTTGCAAACACAGTGGACTCTTAAAATCATAGATCAGTGCATTTGTTTGTATTCTAATGCAAATGCTGCTCCAAAGTTTATCTCAAAGCTTTCAGAAAAGATTTGCGGTGCCGTCTCAGGCTTCTAAACCTCATTCCACCTCTTACATTAATCTGGTTACTACAATAACTGCAGATAACAATAACTACAGAGTTTTGAGTAATGAGTCATAGTCTCAATTAATTTCTTTCTATTGAATTTCTATTTTGTACTCGTACTCGTACTCGTCGTCTTCCGCTTTATCCGGGACCGGGTCGCGGGGGCAGCAGACTCAGCAGAGACACCCAGACGTCCATCTCCCCAGACACCTCCTCCAGCTCCTCCGAGGGGAGCCCAAGGCGTTCCCAGGCCAGCCGAGAGACATAGTCCCTCCAGCGTGTCCTGGGCCGTCCCCTGGGCCTCCTCCCGGTGGGACATGCCTGGAACACCTCCCGAGGAAGGCGTCCAGGAGGCATCCGGAATAGATGCCCGAGCCATCTCAACTGGCTCCTTTCGATGTGGAGTAGCAGCGGCTCTACTCCGAGCCCCTCCTGAATGGTCGAGCTCCTCACCCTATCTCTAAAGGAGTGCCCGGCCACCCTACGGAGGAAGCTCATTTCAGCCGCTTGTATCCGGGATCTCGTTCTTTCGGTCATGACCCAAAGTTCATAGCCATAGGTGAGGGTAGGAACGTAGACCGACCAGTAAATCGAGAGCTTCGCTTTTCGGCTCAGCTCTCTCTTCACCACAACGGACCGGTACAGCGCCCCCATTACTGCGGCAGCCGCACCGATCCGTCTGTTGATCTCCCGCTCCATTCTTCCCTCACTCGTGAACAAGACCCTGAGATACTTGAACTCCTCCACTTGAGGCAGGAACTCCCCTCCAACCTGAAGAGGACAAGCCACCCTTTTCCGGTTGAGTACCATGGCCTCTGACTTGGAGGAGCTGATCCTCATCCCAGCCGCTTCACACTTGGCTGCGAAGCGCCCCAGAGCATGCTGTCGGTCTTGGCTAAAGGGGGCCAGCAGGACCACGTCATCTGCAAAGAGAAGAGACGAAATCCACTGGTCCCCAAACCAGACCCCCTCCGGCCCTTGGCTGCGTCTAGAAATCCTGTCCATCAAAGTTATGAACAGGACCGGTGACAAAGGGCACCCCTGCCGGAGTCCAACATGCACCGGGAACAGGTCCGACTTAGTGCCGGCAATGCGGACCAAACTCCTGCTCCGCTCGTACAGGGACCGGATGGCCCCTAATAAAGGGCCCCCAATTCCATACTCCTGGAGCACCCCCCACAAGGCATCACGAGGGACACAGTCGAATGCCTTCTCCAGGTCCACAAAACACATGTGAACCGGTTGGGCAAACTCCCATGAGCCCTCGAGTACCCTGTAGAGGGTATAGAGCTGGTCCAGTGTTCCATGCCGGGACGAAAACCACACTGCTCCTCCTGAAGCCGAGGTTCGACTATCGGCCGGACTCTCCTCTCCAATACCCTGGCGTAGGCCTTACCAGGGAGGCTGAGGAGTGTGATCCCCTTGTAGTTGGAACACACCCTCCGGTCCCCCTTCTTATGAAGGGGGACCACCACCCCGGTCTGCCAGTCCAGAGGCACTGTCCCCGACCGCCATGCAATGTTGAAGAGGCGTGTCAACCATGACAGCCCCACAACATCCAGAGATTTGAGGTACTCAGGGCGGATCTCATCCACCCCCGAAGCCTTGCCACCTCGGTGACTTCAGCCTGGGTGATGAAAGAGTCCAACCCCGAGTCCCCAGCCTCTGTTTCCACCAGGGAATGCGTGATGGCAGGGTTAAGGAGATCCTCGAAGTACTCCTTCCACCGCCCGATAATGTCCCCAGTCGAGGTCAGCAGCCTCCCACCCCCACTATAAACAGTGTTGGCGAAGCACTGCTTCCCCCTCCTGAGGCGCCGGACAGTTTGCCAGAATCGTTTCGAGGCCGACCGGCAGTCCTTCTCCATGGCCTCACCGAACTCCTCCCAGGCCCGGGTTTTGCCTCTGCCACAGCCTGGGCCGCAGCACGCTTGGCCTCACGGTACCCGTCAGCCGCCTCAGGAGTCCCACAAGCCAACCACAGCCGATAGGACTCCTTCTTCAGCTTGACAGCATCCCTTACTGCCGGTGTCCACCACGGGTTCTGGATTGCCGCCGCGACAGGCACCGCAGACCTTACGGCCGCAGGCGGGCGGACAGCAGCATCGACAATAGATGCGGAGAAACATGGTCCACTCGGGACTCTATGTCTCCAACATCCCCGGAATCTGGTCAAAGCTCTCCCGGAGGTGGGAGTTGAATACATCCTGGCTGAGGGCTCCGCCAGGCGTTCCAGCAGACCCTCACTATGCCGCTTGGGCCTGCCAAGTCTGTCCGGCTTTCTCCTCCTCCAGCGGATCCAACTCACCACCAGGTGGTGATCAGTGGACAGCTCAGCCCCTCTTCTTCACCCGAGTGTCCAAAACATGCGGCCGAAGGTCCGATGATACGACAACAAAGTCGATCATTGAACCACCTGCCTATGGTGTCCTGGTGCCAAGTGCACCTGATGGACACCCTTATGCTTAAAAGTGGTGTTCATTATGGACAATCCGTGACTAGCACAGAAGTCCCAATAACAAAAACACCACTCGGATTCAGATCGGGGAGGCCATTCCTCCCGATCACGCCTCTCCAGGGGTCACTGTCGTTTCCCACGTGGGCGTTGAAGTCCCCAAGCCAGAATAATGGAGTCCCCGGGAGGGGCAACTATCCAGCACCCCCGACAGGGACACCAAGAAGGCCGGGTACTCCGCATACCACCGCTTGGCCGGGAGAGAGACCTATCCCCGACCCGGAAGGCGCAGGGATGCGACCCTCTCATCCACCGGTAAACCCCAACACAAGACGGCTGAGCTGGGGGGCAACAAGCAAAAACCCCCCCAGCCGCCACCTTTTCCCCGTGGGGGCCCCTCCAGAGTAAAAGAGAGTCCAGCCCCCCTCAAGGGGGGGGGTTCCAGAGCCCACGCTATGCGTGGAGCGAGCCCGACTATTTCTAGTCGATATCTCTCAACTTCCCAACACAAGCTCAGGCTCCTTCCCCCCAGCGAGGTAACATTCCACGTCCCTAGAGCCAGCCTAAGCATCCGGGATCGGGCCGCTGAGGTCTCCACCTTCGTCCGCCACCCCAATCCTCTTTGCACCGGTCCCTCACGGTTCCCCCTGCAGGTGGTGGGCCCACTGGGGGATGGCCTCACGTCTCTCGTTCGGGCTTGGCCCGGCCGGGTCCGCGAGGAGCAACCCGGCCACCAGGCGCTCTCCGATGAGTCCCGACCCCAGGCCTGGCTCCAGGGTGGGACCCCGGCTCCGCCGTACCGGGCGACGTCACGTGCCTCGATATATTTGTCCTCATGAAGGATTCTTGAAGGATTCTATTTTGTTTGCTCTTCAAACTGGATGAATATTGACTGGTTTAATCTTTTGTGTGTTTATTTATTTATTTTTTATTATTTTATGAACTTTACATGGAAGTCTATATTTAGCCATTTAGAAGGTGACAATTTTTTTTCCGTTCAAATTGGCTTTCAAATGAGAAAGAATCATGTCAGAAGAACCAATTCTTTGAAGGTTTTCCAGCACATCTTTACCAGGTGTGGCAGTAAAAGTGGAGGGTTCTGTGTGCAGAACCCCAAAAATTGTTCCCTGGAAACATGAAGCCCATTTCTGGTTTGGATTAAGAAAACCTCATGCCTATAAACTGATTCACTTAAACTTTATCCCTATCTATTACCTCTTCGCTTCCCTCCGTTACTCAATTTGCCCACTGGATATGACTTACAACAGTTTAGTTTTATAGTCTGTGTGACAGACTTGGATTAAATCATGAGGGTGGTGGTGAAAAATGTAGTTTTATATAAAAACAAACTTGACTATAGAAAAGTGTTGCTGTAATAATACAATTATTGCAGATCAATAAATACATAATATCTGCTTTCATTAATAAAGCCAGATCATCATTTGTAAACCTAGTCAAAACAAAAGCACCCCACACTTTCTGCAATCCTACATCTTGCACCACTGGGATGTCTTTTTTGATTCTGCAGCAAAGTTTCTTTTATTAATTGTTTCTCCCTGACTCATTTTAGTACAACCAGTTTCTTTTTAACAATTTATGATTAAAAACAATATTTTTTGACATTACCAAATAGAGACAAAAATCTGTGGTTTTCAAATTTTTAAACCTCCCACCAACAAAACAACAGTTGATGAGATTTGTGATTCTGACTAGGATGTTCAAGCCTTTCTGCTAAATCAATGAAACTGGTGTAAAAGGAGACTGAGTCTCCAAGGTTGAATAGGAGCATAGCAGCATGTGATTTAGGGGTCCTCTTCTAGTTAGGACCAACACTAACCACCCCAGCAACACTAACAACTCATTTATATTCCCATTGTTTGATGTTATACATTCTACATTTGTTATAGTTTGTTTTTAAGACAGCTAGTGAGGTCATAATGTATTCTTTTACTTAACTGCATGACAGAATATTGTTTGCTTGGAGCTCCAAAAACTTTATATTATTTATATATTACACAGAACTAAGGTTAAAATGCTACATTTATTTTATTCAATTTTCCTTCAATAATATTTTGCTTCTTGAACAACCCCTTATAAACCACTAATTAGAGAGAGACTAAACCCAGTTGAGTGTGCAAACAGATTTTTAATGGCCTGCTCTGTAAAACTGTAGGAGAAAACAAAGGAGGAAATCGATGGTGTTTATGCAAAGGAACCATAGTCAAGTCCTAATCTCTAGTTCGGTAGTGGCTTAACACAAGGAATGCGACAGTTGCAGACAATGTCCTGGAGAATGAATCATAGACTTTAGCCAGAGACCATGAGTGGTGAATCTCCACCAAACTCTTGAATATACTTTGCTTCACAGCTCTCTGACGGCTGAGGTTATCGCTGTTGCTGAGGTAATCCCCGTTGCTTGGTCATTTTTTTTCCATCATATCTTTTCCTTCCACTCAACTTTCCATTAATAGGCTTCGATACAGCACTTCGCACAGCCAGCTTCTTTAGCAAGGACCCAGTGGCTGACCGGCTTAATAGGGATGTTTAGTCTGTCCTTCTAATTATTTAAGCAATTTTAAATCCAAAACTTAATATGTCTGCGTTAAAAATAATGTTTAGTTAATTGTATGGAAATTAAATGAATGGATTAAATATATCACTCTGCGGAATGACCGTTTTTATAATATAGGAGTTTCCCTAACTGAATTAAAATAATGAAATAAATTAGCTTTTAGAATGTTCTGAATGCATTTGTAAATGACAGCACAGTCCTGAAAATACATTACAGATGATTTACCATGAAACATGTCTGAAAATGAGGATGTATCAGGAGGATATTTGAGTCTTTTCTCAGAAGTTAAGTGGTTTCGTGTGAAAGTAAACTCCTCAGAACTGGACCAGCGTGGTAAGGTTTCATGCTCAGGGAATGGTAAATAAATAATGGGCATTAAACTTTGATCCATCCTGCCTGGATGTGCGGCTTCTCTGTATCCTGATGGATAAAACAACCAGAAAACGGAACGAAAGGATTTTTCATAGATGACACTAAAAAAACATTCCTAACAAATAATGTAATCAAACATTCATGAAGTACAGACAGACCCAGCAGGTCAAATTTTAGGATGAAGGAACAGGACTTTTCGGGTGAGCCGGTGTTACCTCGCTGCAGATGAGTTCAGGTGTGTCCGTCTCCAGCGCGCCTGCTGACAGGACCAGGCGCAAACTGAGCACAGTGACAACAAGCGCTCCCACACGGAGAAAAGGAGGCATGTTTTCCGCTCGCAGCCGACAGGGACTCTTTAATCCTCTCTTTCCAGCTTCTCCTTTACGGTTAATGATGGCACCACTGCGCCTCAGCGGAACTGCATTTCCAAAAAGAAAAAAACAAAAACAACCAGATATGCTGCTCCTGTAACAGGTTTCACTACCCGCCTCTCTCGGTGACTGACAACTCTGGGATCTGGGCATGCCGCTGCAGCGCTACCTGCTCAGGTGAGATAGTGGAAAACTGGATGACTTCTCACCGGGCGCAACGAGTTTCTGACGTGAAGTGGGCGGATCCTGCTGTTCAGCCTGCAACTTAAAGATGTGCTAAAGATGCCAGCAAGGTGAAACGTTTTTGTTTTAGGTTACGGGTGGGTTCTAGGTAAACAACATCTTCCTGATAATAAAACCTTAATGTTGTCAAAAGATCCCACACAACGAGTCAGTGTCCATGTAGGTTCAGTGTTCTGCCTCAGCCTCATATTCCTGCTAAAATATCATACACTGGAAGGTAATATTTTCAACAACTCCTTACAAAACATTACTGCTTCTCACAGCTGAATGCATAAAGGTACAACTTCAAGTTACACCCTTTGATCAAGATTAGTTTTTTAGATATTTTTGTCCTTCCCGGTTAAATAAAAAGGGGAAACATTCCTGTCTAAATCAGCAACTTGTAAGTTGCGACATTTTTTGGCAGCTTATAGGCTAAATCTTTGTTTGTTTTTACCCAGAAGTGCCAGAATGTTTCAACTCACAAAAACAATTGACAACCTGTCAGAATGATCCAGGTTTATTAATATTAACAGCTAGAAGGCAAATATGTGACAGAGAAACAAAGAAATGAAGAAAACCACAGGATGATATTCGATTTAGTAACACACCTTGATCTTGCATGATCTTGGTAACAACCATTCAGGTCCTTTCGAAGGTTTTGGATCTGTTCCACTTTTTATCACATCATAATCACAATTTTCAGAGGGTTTTATTAAGATTCTATGTGATAGACCAATATAATGGTGTGCATAATTGTGAAGTGGAAAGAAAATGATTTCAATTAATAAATTCTGAAAAATAAGGTGTGCTTTTTGTATTCATTCTCCATGAGTGAATACTTTCTAAAACTATTTGATCTGCAGTTACAGCTGCAACTCCTTTGAGATCTGCCTCTACCAGCTTCACACATCTAGAGACTGATGTGTGTGACCAAATATTCAAGTTCTGATCTCATATGACCAGAACACCTCCTTCCACGTTTGTTGTGTCCCCTACAGGGCTAGTGGCAAATTGCAAATTCGTTTTTGTATGCCTTTCCTTTAATGATGGGTTTCTTCTTGCCACAAAGGCTGGATTTTTGGAGTGCATGACTTCTAGCTGTCCTGTCAATATTTTCTACCACCCGAGTGGTGGATCTCTGCAGCTTCTTCAGAGTCACCCCAGGCCCCTTAGCTGCTTCTCCTAGGTGGGCTTTATTTACTAATTAGGTGACTTCTAAACGAAACTGTGTTCATTTAATTTGATTTGTATCAGTCTGTATGATTCGATTGAATTGACTGTGAAGTGCCTTGAGACGACATGTGTTGTGAATTGGTGCTATATAAATGAAACTGGATTGAACTGAATTGAATTGAATTTTGGGGTATCAAAGTAAGTACAAATGTAGTCAAACATTTTAGATTTTAATGTGTAAAAAAAATTGAAAACCATGTATCTAATTTTGCTGCACTTTGTTTTGGTCTATCGCATAAAATCCCCCCAAAAAATATCACTGAGTTTTGTGGTTGTAATTTTAAGAAGTGCAAGGAATATGCATAACTCTTGCTGCACTTTCAGTGGATTTGAAAGGGTTGCCAAACTGCCTTTAACTCTCTCCCAAATGCACCCACTACCTGGATGTGTATAAACAACCATTAACACACTTGTTCTAATATGTCAATATGTAAACTTTGAACATCCAAGGCACACACCCTGTAAATGGTTCTTTCATGCTTCTTGACTTTAACAGTCATTACACTTTAAAAACTTCTATATTCCCTTCTAATTGCATTTTCTGCCGCAAAAAGTTATTCACTCTTTGTTGTTTTGGGTCACAGAAGAGCTGTATTTATACGGAAATTAAATTATATACAGGTAGACTTTGTTTTCTAATTATGGGGCTTCTGAAGGCAGAGAGGTTGCACTGATTTTTTTTAGGGTGTCATAGTAACAGAGGACTGAATACAAGTGAATGCCACAAGTGGACTTTTTAAAGTTATTCTTAAACTTTTGAAGGCAAGTTCTTGCACTGCGTTTTAATTTGGGCGATCAGAGTAAAAGGGGGACTCAATACGAGTGCATGCCACACTTTTCAGATTTTTATTTATAAAAAAATAATAATACTTTTTCAAGGCAGTGTTTTGATGGATTTTGCACCACCTTTTTTTGTAAAATAAAGTCATGTGAAATCTTTGGACTGTTTTATATAAATTGCCAGTCTGAGGCCTGTCACATTACTTTGCAAGGAAATTTTCAGAACTGTAAGTAACAACTTAAACATAAAATCGGCTGTGTATTTATTGATTAGTCCCAGACCAATTAATAGCTCCAACTCTTTTTAACATTTAAGCCTTAGTTTTCCTCCTCCAAATGCAAGCACTAAAACCACATCTGTTTGTTGTTTTTGTACTGCCAACAGGCCCCTATTCTCAATTTTTAGATCAGTTCTCAAACATCTTATCTGATTTAGTGTTAAATACAGATAAGGTCATAATAGTGGTGGATTTTACCATTCATGTTGACACTGAAAGTGATAGCCTAAATATAGCCTTTAATATTATCTTGGACTCATTTGGCTTTGCTCAAAACATTAACAAATCTACCCACCTTTGTTTTAATTTCTTGTGGACATATGGCATTGAGAGTAAAGAAATAACAATATTTCCTCAGAACCCTGTCCTGTCAAGCAATTTTTAAAGACCTTTGAGTTTAATTGAACTGAGTAGTCCACACTTTCATTATAGTAGATCATTATTAGACAATGCTGTAATAACCTT
Source organism: Crenichthys baileyi (assembly GCA_036173005.1). Taxonomy (NCBI): domain Eukaryota; kingdom Metazoa; phylum Chordata; class Actinopteri; order Cyprinodontiformes; family Goodeidae; genus Crenichthys; species Crenichthys baileyi. The sequence goes on along the minus strand of JAHHUM010002050.1, from coordinate 125,086 downwards.
CAAAAATTCTGATCAATTTTTCCATTTCCTTATTATCACAGAAAAAAACACAGATGAGGGCAATTATTTTGTTTCTTCCCCTTCACAAACTGATTCTCTTGTTCAAAGTGTTACTTCCTCTTTGCGTGGTGCATTAGACAATGCAGCCCCCCAGAAAAAGAAGGTAATCATTCATAGGAGGCTAGCTCCCTGGTTTAATTCAGAGCTGCGTACTTTAAAGCACAACATTAGAACATTGGAGAGAAAATGGCGCTCTACACACCTATAGGATTCCTACTGAATCTGGAAATATGGTCTAATGTTGTATAAAAAGACACTTAACCAAGCTAGAACAGCTTATTCCTCATTATTAATAGAAGAGAATAAGAATAATCCTAGGTTTCTTTTTAGTACAGTTGCTAAACCTACACAGTCATAGTTCTGTTGAGCCATCCATTCCCTTAGCTCTCATCAGGATTAACTTTGTGGGAAATTAATAGATTTTTTTTTTTTTTTTTAAAATCACTGGCATACTCCCGAACATGATTACTTCATCCTCAGTAAGTGAGACAGTATTGGAAGCAACTGTAGAAAACTGATCTGTGTTTGGACTGTTTTGATCCAGTGGAGCTTCTTGAATACCAAAAATATTAGCTTTATCTAAACGTTCAACTTGTATGTTAGATCCAATCCCAACCAAATTATTTAAGGAAGTGTTCTCTTTGACCACCGCCTTCATTTTAAATATGATTAATTTATCCTTAGTAAATTGATATTTACCACAGGCTTTTAAGGTAGTTATAATGATACCTGTACTTTAGAAACCTTCACTTTATCAAGATGACTTGGTAAATTACAGACCTATATCCAATCTTCCATTCTTATCAAAATTTCTAAAATGCACTGTTTAATAGTTAGGATTAATTGTAATGTATTTACCTGACTTTAAATCTGTATGATTCGATTGAATTAACTTCTACAGTGCCTTGAGACGACATGTGTTGTGAATTGGCACTATATAAGTAAAACTGAATTTAATTGAATTTTGTTTAGTTTATAGGATCACAAGCTCAACGTATAAGTGATCCAAGTCTGGGCTTAAATAAATGTTAGAGTGGCTCAGGAAACTCATGATAATCTGTATACATAACGATACCTTTACCGACTTTATCAAAAATATGTTGTTAAAACAGGGACAGGACCTACTTGCAGGGTCCATCGTGTGTTTCTTTTACTTAACAAACATTTGTCCTTAAAGGTTTTATGGTCACATGACTTGTTATAGCAATCCTAGCAGTGCATCTTTCTTTTTGATTATAGCATCAATGAAGGAAACGGTAAATATTTTCCTTTGTTCTTTCTGTGTTGTAGAATAATTGAAGAAGAGAAGAGTCGGATGTTAAATTATCATCCATTTTAACAAAAACATGGGGGTACTAAAGCTCCCAACAAGCTCATCAAGATCTGAGATTAAAAGAAGAAAGTAGAGGCAGAGGAGCAAATTTATCTTTGTCATTTGTTTCACAGCTGTTCAACCCACAGAGGTAGCTAGAGAGCAAACTGCTCAAACGTCTTCACAGTCCATGCCAAGAATTTTATGGTTTAATGGCGATTGTGAATTTTCTGCAGGAACCCCCCCATTTTATTGTTTTAGTTGGGTGCAAACATTTAATGACTGACCTCCACCTTTGTGCACAGATAAGTTAGGTCCACTCATTGTTTTTCTTGCTTATCTGACAGGCAGACACACCCACAGTGTTTGGATCAACCATAAATCCAAATGCAAAATTATGGTGGATCTTTAAATGCAGTTTGATGAGTTTACATGCTGCAACCAGGAACCTCAGGCCCAGCTCCATATTAAATAACTTTTTATTCACAAGTGAGTAAACTAACCCACCTGGAACTGGGATCGCAGTTCACAATATACTTAAAAACAAAATGACATCACAGTATGGGTCTTAAATAGGCTTTTGTTTACATTTTATGACTATGGACTTCATTTGTGACGATGCAGTTAAAATTTTTCTTAGTAACATCAGTGAGAAAGGTAAAAGACTGAAAAAGAAATACTGTGCATACTATGCCTTGCAAAAGTATTCACCCTCCCTAAACTTTTTGCATTTTGTTCTGTTATAACCCCAAACTACAGAGTGATATATTTGGATTTTATGTGATTGATCACAATGAAGTAGCACATAATTGAGTGAGCCAAGCATTTATATGGAACCACCTTTATTTCGGGTCGAAGTTGTTGGAGTAGTAAATACAGACCACCTTTGTGCCATTTGGGAAGCTCTCAGAGGTTTGTTAGAGAACATAATAAGTGAACAAACAGCCAATGAACACACCAAAAGGGACAGCGAGAAGTATCCCAACCTTTAGAACTGTCACAAAGAACTGTTCAAACTATCTTTTGAAAATATAAAGAGTAAACAATTACGAACGTACTAAGACAATTACGAACGTACTAAGACATGGGCTAAACCTAAACTAACAGGCTGGGTAGTAGAGCTTTAATCACAGAAGCAGCCAGAAGCCCCATCATAACTCTAGAAGAGCTGAAGAGATCCACAGCCCAGGTGGTAGAATCTGTAGACAGGATGACTATTAGTCATGGGCTCCACAAATCTGGCCTTTGTGGAAGAGTGAGAAGAAAACTATTGTTGCAAATAAAATACATCAGAAGTCCTGTTAGAACTCATATGGGGGGTGCAGCACACATATGGAAGAAGGTGCTCTTGTCAGACGAGACCAGAGTAGTTAAAAAACTAACACTGCACATCAAACTGAAAACACCTCCTCCACAGCATTATGCCATCACTGCAACATGGCAGTGATGGCATAATGCTGTGTGGTGGCTTTGCTTCAGCACGGAAATCTGGTCTGATTTGTGGGGAAGATAGATGGCGCCTAACACAGTGCAGTCCTTGGAGAAAACCCGTTAGATGCAGGAGAAAATTGGAATAAGGTGGAGGTCTACCTTTCTGGTGGAAAGTTACACTAAATCTGTTTGAGAATGTTAGAAGAGGCTTGAATATTGATGTTCACAGATGCTCTTCATCCAATTTGACTGAGGTTGAGCTATATTGCAAAGAAGAATGGACAAAATGTTTAGTCTCTAGATGTGCAACACTGATAGAAACATAACCTAAAAGACCTGCAGCTGCAACTGCATCGTAGGGTTAATTTTCCTTACACTTCACAGCTATGCACTACTGTGCTGGTAAACTACATGAAATCCCAATAAAACCATAAACGTTTGTGGTTAACGTTTGTGATAACACAGGGCCCAACACAGTAAGAACTTTTTACTAAGGACACTTTCTTTTCCATCAAAAGCATTTTATTATTCTGCATTCAGTTTTATAATGCCAACAGTGGCTAACACTAGATACTCTTTACTGAAGCAGCAAGAAAACACATAAAAGAGCTGCACAAACATTTCCTAAGGTGGCAATTACATCTGTGAGGCAATCCTGTTGAGGTGTAAGTTTACAGTTTAAAGTTGCTTTGCATAAAGTTAACCGTTGACTTTTGATGGGCCTCTGGAGTAAAAGTTGGGAATGCATGGGAAAGTACCTTTGTCTTGCTTTTCTTGCTCTAATGCTCTGAGATTTTTGAGGTCACAGCTTATGTTGAAATAAGTCACTAATACTGGATTTTGCTTCTTTTCAAATGATTGCTGGAGAAAAATGATCTAAATAAAGTATAGTAAATATGCTGCATTGCCTTGAAATTGAATATAGGAGGTAGTATGTCTGCACCATAATAAAAATAGCTAAAAGCAAACATTGTTTGCTCACCTTGCAGGGTCATAACATGAAAACATTCAAAAAGTGTGTGCAGTTAACTTGCAAATATGTCAGCCATCTTCATCTTTCGACATGCTGTGCTCTAACAACGGAAATCCTGAGGCTGCTTTGGCGCTGTGCATGTGATTAGAAAACCCCATGCAAATGTGTGCGCCACTACAAACAGCAGTTTGTCACCTACACTGTCACAGCATGCAAAAACAATAAGCGAGCACACGAAGAAAGTGAAGTAATAATTTGCAAGCCAATTTTCATAGTGGTTAGCATATTTGCAGAGATAAGGCAGGTGTTCGCTGCAGCCTCTGTCACGAGAGGTTAGCATAAAGCAGCTTCTGTTTTTAAATGTGTTAAAATCCAGGGGACAGGAGTCTTTAGCTCTACTTAATATGCAAAACATGTGGGAGCAACCAATGAATAGTTCCAGCAAGCAGCCCTGAGGTGCTCAACAGTGACATGCCACCTCCCAAAGTCTTAAATATCATGTTTCCCACAGGACAAGTGTCTAGTATGTGAAACTTGAGATCAAAGCTCCCCCCCTCCCCATGGCGACACGTTCAGAAACTCCTGCTCCTGTCTGTTGCTGGACATGCTAGCGAGAGGCATGGTCTGTCTGCTATGTGTCTGATCTGATGGTGCTTTTGTATATGACGAGACACACTGTGCTCGTGTCTGAGGTAGAACTGTTTGTAGCCTCTTGGTCAGCTGGCGAGCCAACCATACAGACAGAACTTTAGACAGGAGTCTGGGCCAGCAGTGCCATCTGAACTCACCGCTTTTAGTCCCTCCTCTCACCTCTGCCAGCTCCTGTATGAGTCCGCTGAATTCTTGTGGTACACAGTAGCGAGGGACCCCTCTGTAGGCCTGCGGGATGTCACTGTTGTGGCAGAGGCCCTGGAAGTAGACAATAGCAACATCTTTGCCTTTGCCTTCCTGCAGAGCCCCTGCTAAAGAGGCCAGAGCAGCCACAAACACAGGCTCTATTACTGTAGAAGGCTCCTTTTGTGAGTTTTCATCTTCAAAACTTTTGTTTTCTCGACATTTCTCTTTTTTATTTTTTCCCAGCCTCCATCCATTAAGTTTTAAATAATCATGCGTTGATGCTCTGATTTTGTCAGGTCTGCAACTATTATCCATATTCACCCTCTCGACTATCCATCTCTGACAAGTCCTTTTAGCTTCAGGACTCCAGACAATCAGTATTTTCCCCTGTGCCTTACGGATAGCTTCCCACTGCCCATAGAGCCAAGGGAGCGGACCTAGATCTGCTACACTAGCCCCATTCCCGGCCTGGGTCTGCGAGGTTTGGGCCCAAAGAGCAGTGTGCACTGATGCACCAAGTTCCTCCTGCAGTATCGACCCTAAGGTGCACACGGTGGAGATGTGGGTCGACTGATCCGACGAACAGACCAGCAGCAGTGGCCTCTTAATAGTCAGCCATCCTGGATGTAAGGAAAACACAGAACATGTGTTCATATCAATAAGATATGTGGACACAATCATTGTGCAACATAAATGAATCGTGACAACCAAACTAACCTGCCATTCCACTTTTTGTGGCACGTTGGATAAAAACTCCAAGTAACGTGCCAGTGACTACAATTACGAAAACTCCAACTGCATATATGCCCCACCTGTTGTGTGTGTCTAGAAGAACAAACAGCAAATTTAGCTTTTACTTTTCATCTTATTGGCATTCATGCATAACCCCCAGACACGCAAACAGGCATGTGTGGGTGTGATCCCTTACAGTCTGGGCATAGGATTCTTCTCCCACTAAGAGCCGGATCCGACTGCCACACCTGCAGAAAAAACAAGTCAAAAACCACATGAAGAAAATACAACAAGCATAACCAGAAATTCATTCTTGAAGTATTTTCTTTACCTGCACACATGGCCTCTCTGTAATGTCCAGAATGGGCACATTTATCCTCTGATTGGTGGCCTGTAATAGGAGAGAGAGGTCACAACGTTTAGTAACCTGAAATTATAAGTACTTAATTTCTTATTCATTAAAAATTGAAAAAATGTAAGTGTAGACATACATTTCACTCCCGACACAATTATTGCCAGTCTAAATGAAGATTTAAAGAAATAACAATAACCAGACTCTTGTAAATTGCCCATTTTTTAAATTTGCAGGATTCTGTCTTTATAAAAAAGGTTTCAAATGACTTTAAATACTTTTGAGTCTGGCAAACGTCAAATTGCAAATTGACTGTGGAATACTGCCATGATTATATTACAAGTAACCCGCATTTTCCTTTTTTTTTCTTTCTTTTTCATACAAAGTCCACACTATCTTCTGTGAGGTTTTAGATTTTATTGTTGACATGCTGAAAATTGATGCATAGCACTTTAAAATATGTAAACCCACCAATTATTGTAGTCCTTTGCAATTTCTGTTTTGCATATACTAAACAGCCATTTCTTCTCAACCAGTGAGTTTTGATTAAAGGCTTCATCAAACCAATACTCTCCTGAAAAATCCAGCGCCTTTACCTCAATATTGCTTTTTTATCTCCTAATGTTATGATTTATTACAGTATATACACTCACTGACCACTTTATAACTATTTAATTTCTTGTTAAAACAAATATTGAATCAACCAACCTAAAAATTGGTTGGGCCAAATTTTTTGGACTGTGGGAGGAAGCCGAAGTACCCAGAGCGAACCCATACATGCACAGGGAGAACATGCAGACTCCATGCAGAAAGACCCTAGGCCGGTATTCCATGATGATTTGATGAATAGTAGCTCAAAAAACTACTTGATACAACCAAGGTATACTGAATGCCTTCTCTGAACACACTATATAATTGAATCCTGAAGCAAATGGGCTACATTAGCAGAAAACCACACTGGGTGGCATTCTTGCCAGCTAAGAACTGTAAAATGAGGGTCATCAAAATTAGACAGTAAGTTTGGAAATATGTTGCCTGGGTCAATGAGTTTCAATTTCAGCTGCAACCTTCAGATGATAGGGTCAGAGGTTGGTGTAAAAAGCATGAAATTATGGATCTATTCTCCTATATCTCAACAGAGAGAAATGGTGTGGGGGAAATTTTCTTGGCACAATTTCCCCATTGTTTCAGTTGAGGCTCAGTATTGTTGCTGACCATGTCCATCACTTTAACCATAGTGTATCCATCTTCTGATGGCTATTTCTAGCAGGATTTAGTACAATGAGAGATGAGGTGTCACATCTCTCACCATGAGAACAAGTAAAGCTGTTTATAATCAGTCTGTCTGGTACAGAACACAGTAAAGCAACATGATAAAAAAAAACTATGTTTTTCATTTTCCTCTTGATCTTTACCAATAAAATAAAAATTCTTTATTAAATTAAAGCAATTTTGCATATTTGCAATTATTTCAATACCAAACATCTAAACTAACCATTGTTTCAGAGTGGATTTGCCCCCTGGGCACACATCCTGACTCATTAAGGACACAGAGTTGAGCTGAGAACTTTGCAGGCAAAGTGGAGGTAATATGCACCGACATGCTCTGTCTGTCTGGTGTGACATATGTCTCCCAAGAAGGTTTATCTGTAAAGGTCAAGAGAAGAGAGTGAAAACATTCAAATAAACTGATGCATCATTCGCTGCTCATTTATAAACGTTAGCTCTGACTCACCTTCCTGGAAGAAGCAAGAGATATTGTGGCTGTCTTGAATGAAAAACTGCAAAAATGAAAAGAAATGTTAGTATTACAAAATAAAATAAAAAAAGCAAAGGGGACATATTTTAGTTTTAAGTCTTACCTGCACACATAGCTGTGGGTGTTTATCTACTGTGGATGTTTTGAAGTTCTGTTTAAAACAAAAATAGCTTGTTAAAGAAAACAAAGCATTTATTAATTATAATTAAATTATTCTCGAATGAGCAGATTTTACCAGGGGTTCTTTATTTTCCTTCTCCAGAGTCGAGTTGGGAACAGGTATGCAGGCGTGATTGTTCATCTTCCAGCAGAGGGCAGCAGAGATGTTCTGTGTGCAGGCAGGACACTCTGATCTCCACAACAGGTGGGACTTAAACACTTGCACTTCAGAGGTCTGCAGAATATCTCTGATGTCTGGTGATTTTTTTTCAAATAAACAGATAAAGGCAGTTAAAATTCATTCATTCATTTAGAAAAATATATTTCTGGTATTTGTGTTGAAGCCTGTCAGATATTTCTAGTTTACAATGTCTCTCCACCAGCCTGCTTCCCCGTCTCCATGGTAACCAATAGCTGTACTGACCAATTGATCGAGGTGGTTTCCATTTTTTTCTTTACTGCTTGTATGTAACCATGCATGTAACCATCCCAAACCAAACAGACTGCGACATTTAATTCCACAAAAGACCAGTATACACCTCTGAATCAATGCATTAATGAGCCTTTATACAGATGCACCTAACCACCCAACTGCTTCAAAGCAAAACTAGAAGAGGCCTTTTCCATTGACTGTTTGAGGCTTTATTTCTGCATGCAGATACTCTGAAACTGCTGTTGCTTCTACAATTTTGAGAGTTTTGATCAAAAACCTTTATCAGATGCAGCATGCTATGAATAACCTGGGTAATAGAGTGTGTTGTCTCTGCTGAACACTTTAAATATGTCATTAAAAAATGGTCCCTCTTTTTAGATGTTGTTATTTATTGCTTCTTACCACTTTTGGAACTGTCTGCTAGGTTGTTGCAAGTTAATAAGGAAAAGGCAAGGAAAAAGAAAAAAACCTGCTTTGCTTTGACCATGATCCAGCCTAAAATCCTGAAGAAGTTCTAGAATAATGTATATTTAATGTTTTGTTTTCTTAGCAGAGACACAAATGTTTTGCAAACAGCTTGCAGCTTTAGTTTTTTCACTTTTGAATCTAATTCTAATGGTTTTATTAGCTTAAATATTTTATAACACAAACATTATTTTCACAGTTTTGTTGTTTTTTTTTGCCCTGGCACAAAATGATCAGCTAACTGCTTTGCAGCATAGTCATGTCATGAGCATAGGGAAAGCTGCGAAAAACTTGATCTAAAATCAAACAGACTAATAAGAAGTTTGCTTTTTCTGATGATTATTATAAAACAGGCTCAAGTGTGCTTTTTCTGATGATTATTATAAAACAGGCTCAAGTGTGCTTTTTCTGATGATTATTATAAAACAGGCTCAAGTGTGCTTTAAATCATGGTCTTTTTCTGTTAATAGTGGCTACCTTTAAAGAAAAGTATGCAGCAACTGCTGTATCAAATTAGCTTCACATGCCGCAAATTACAGCTTGAAATATTGCAGCTAAAAAAAAACGTTTTCTGGATCATCAAGAACTTCAATATAAAAGTTTAGAAGGGTTTAGGGTGTCCAAGAGCTTCCAGCAAGTTCCAGGATTGAATCATGATAGAATCATGTTGCCACCAGTGCAGAGCTTGCTCAGTACTGACAGCATATTGGTGTAAGTGGACAGTAGAAGACAGTAGCAACTTCCTTTTTTTTCTCTGATAAATCCTACTTCTGATTATTTAGAGCATCTGGAAAATCATTTGTTCAGGGAAAAAAAAGGGGGGGGCAACCTTGTTGTATACTTCATGAATAAAGTGTGGCATTAAAACATCCTCCAAAGGCAACTCCTTCCAACCAGCAACAGGCACAATTTAGTAATTATCAGTGTATTTTCCAGTATGATGGTGTTAACCATCAGAGCAACCAAATTCTTGCCCCGTGGAGATAAAACTCTCCAGATCCTACCCCAACTGAAAACCTGTGGTCAATCCTCAAAAAGCAGGCAGATAAACAGAAGCCAAAAACTGCAGTAATAAGCAGTAATAAGACAAGAATGGGTCGCCGTGCATCAGGATATAGACCAGAAGTTGACATCGAGCATATCAGAGAGAATTATAGAAGCTATATAAAAGTGTCAACAATGTTAATACAGCTCTTATATACACAGCAATATCATTTTTGTCAAGAACTCTGCAAAAATGGTTGCCTTCTGATTTCAGAGAAAGAACAAAATTAGGCCATTGGTAACTTTTTTTTCATAATTCTAGGTTGAGTTCACAGCAGTTTCCTGTAACGCAAAACTCTTCATGTAACAACATTGCTCTCAGCAGAATCATTGCTGGAAACTGTGCTCACTTGTAAAATGCTCACGGAAATAAAGTCTCAAGAAGGTTGTTTTGAAGCTCAATTTTGAAGACACTCACCCCTTAGCATATTTTAAATTCCCCAAAATGACTACATTGGGTTTGAGTTGTGAGAGGTTAAGAGGTTTCCCCTTCTAGAAAATAAGATGATTCATCAGTCACACTCACCAAAAAGGCTTTCATTTCGAAATGGGCACTTTTTATGTCTTGAGGCATCAGTGTAGGTGTAATACATCTGCCAGTAAAGACAATGAATATATAGAAACATGAAAACCACAGAAACATCACCAAAACATCATCACAAAATACCCTTTTTCAAAATCTGAATGGTGCTCACCTCTACACACACACAGGGCAGCAGGTGGGGAATGCTGAGAACAGCTGAGCGATGCTGAAGTGAAAAGAACACACAAGTGTAAAGAGGAAATAAATAACGAACATAAGTATTATTTTTAAGTCACATGAACGGGCCTTGAATGCTCACAATTGTTTGTGGATGTCCCCCACTGCAGTGCCCAGATTTCTTTTCATAACACCATCTGACATTCACCAGGTCTCCGGAATCCACTTTGACTGAAATGGTTTTGGATGACTTATTCACAGACAGGCTGTAGTCTGGTCGAGGATCTAAGTCAGACAAGAAAAAATACAGCTGCAGGATTTGAGCCAAAATGCAGAGAAAGCAGCTGAAAGTGAAGAAAAACCTAAATAAATTACCCTAACTGTAGGTGACTAATACAATAATTCACTTTATTTTAATTTGTTTCTGATTAAGTAATTTACACTGTGTAGTAGACGCTATGTACTATGCTACCTCAGAAATATCAATCATATCAATGTATTTCTTAAGGTGAATGATCTTACTCTGCTAGTTTAAATCTCAGTAAGCCTTTAAAAAGATGGATAATTAATTTATGGTCAATTAAAACCTTCAAAGTATTAAACTGAACGTCACAGCGGATCTTGAATGGGCTGCTGCTCAATCCAGCAGAATATCTCATTTGGAAACGTCTCTAACTTTGAATAGTAAACCGCAGGATTTGAATCTATTTGTCCCTAAGGCTACTCAATATAAAGTAGCACACTTTTCAAAGCTCCCCATTGTGGGGACTGAGACAGATACAGAACCAACACCAACAAGAGAGCCCAGTCAGAATCATTCTAGCCTTATAAACATTAAAGTTTGTGTGGTACTGGTTATAAAAACTTGTGCAAATCTTGCAACTCTGACATTGTTTTCCCAATTGCAATGGGAACATCCCCCATAATGCTTCCCCTGCATCTTTAACATAGAGGCTGCTCTTAGAGAGGTAGAAACCAGATGAAAGAAGGGAGACAAGAGCATGAAAAAATATGATATACGAAATTCAAAATAACTCACCTGGTACAAGGTAATTAACACTGCAGTTTGTCGATTTTGAGATGTACAGCACAGAAACATTCTTTCTAGCTTCAGCTTTGAAGTCATACTCCAGCTTCCATTGGCAAAAAAAAAACAAGAAAAGTACCAAAGTCTACTTTTAAATGTACACAAAACAATAGATATTAGCTTATAAAAACTTTAAGGTAGTTACCAGGTTATGTTTTTTTGGATGCTTGCAACACATGTTTTCACAGTCACTCTAGGGTGCGATAAAAGATGGTACCATTGTAAACAGTAATATGCACATGTCAAGCTGTGACATCGTTATGACAATGTAAACACTGTTTAAAGGCAAAGAGAACCTTTCTTTTGCATTTCCGGATAGGCAAGAAAAGCTCTTTATGTTCTCCGTATATTTCAATCTGCGGTGACTGATGAAAGTCTGGAATACAGCAGTTTGAGAAACCTCTCAGCAAATAAACCACCATGAGAGCTTGAAAAATGATGAAATGTTTACAAATAAATGTGTAGCAGCACAGTCAGAGAAATGAAAGATTAGGTTATAGAACGTACCCTTATTCTTCATCCAAACCTGGAGTGTTATCCTTTAAAATTCCTTTCCCTTTCTTTTTAGTGGGTGGGATTAGGTTTAAAGGCCCACGGTCCCCCCGGAAACTCCTTTTGCCCAAACACAGAGGAGCATTTAGTGCAACATGGGGCCAACATCAAGGGTCTGCACATGTTTTTGAAATTGAATTTTCCCTATCAAAAACCCAGCAACAAAGTACAAAATTTTAAAGGGTTTTTTTTTCCCATTTTAGAATTTTTTAAATTGTAAAAAAAAAAATTATTTTTTCTCCTTTGTGGTCAATATTGAATAAGAAGAAAATTTAATTATTTTCTTTCCTAATTGAAAATAATAAAAAAATAACCCCTTTTCTTATATTTTGACACCACCTTGCAACTCATTTTGTGCTAGCAAAATAAATTACCTCCTATTTGTAATCAGAAGTTGGATTTTCTCATAAATACAACAAGAGCGCCCCCTGAAGCTGGAATCCCGACTTGAAAAGTTGGAGCCCGAGGTTCAAATAGCTGCTGCACTTGTAGAAGGTAGCAAAGGTTGCCGGTATGAGCTATTCTTTTAATAGTAGTTTGCAACAAAACAAACAGACAATCCATATTTTTATTTGCCCCAAAGAAGCCCCAAAAACTTTGGAAATTGTGACGTCACTTTCCCAAAAGGTAAAGGAAAAACAAAAGGGCACGTTTTCCACGCGTGACGTCATTGCCCAAATTGTAGGGCTGAGCGTCTTCAATGTCGGCCTCACAAACGAAATAAAAAAATCTAACTTTTTTTTTAAATCCTCATCTAAAGACCTTGAAAGCTTAGTCACATTTATTTTACCCTATGTTGTTCACCTGTAATGGTTTGGTGGTGAAAAACAGGACACAGCGCCCCCTACAGTCATAGTATAGGATGGCTGTTTAAGGATTTGGGAAAGGTGTTAATTTTTCGTTTCTCTTTGCCTGTGATCTGATGTTTACATTAGTTTATTGATTAAAAACATATATAAATATATACATATAAATTTCTACCTATTCGCTTTTAATCAATGTAATATTTGGTATTATAAAACAAAAATCAATGTTTAACCAAAACATGCACAAAAAGTCGTTGAACTGATGCTGCAGAACATTTAGTGTGAGAAAAATTAGACAAAAACTAAAATAACTCACCAGTTTGGTTAACCTCCTAAAATAAGTAAAAGAGAAACGACACAAGTTCAGTAAATGGAGATCAATTCACAAAGTTTAAGTACTAAGTTTAAAGGAATTGACCCAGAGGTGTTTAAAATCCAGATGTTGTCATCAAATTAAAATAAATGTTTAACTCACCTGGCAGTCTGGGCAACAGTCCACCTGCAGGGACCACACGGAGGTAAGCAGCGTCAACACAACGATAAAAGACATCCTAAACAGCTGGAGGTCGTAGAAAGAGACGCAGAAATGCTTCTGTTAAACACGCCGCTGCTCCATCATGAAGCTGCGGGCTTTCCTTTGGTTGCCGCCGCGGGCTGCTTCTGGTAACAGCCGTCGGAGCCGCTGTCTTCCTCCTCCGCTTTACTGTGGCTTGATTCTCAGGCTACTGTGACGCTCTGAATGACTAAACACGAAGGCGTCAGTCTCCCCCTCCTGTCTTTCGTTTTTGTTTTACTATTTTTAATAATCGGAGCAGACGGCACAAACTGTATTTAAACAGAACCGGAAACAGAATATACCAATGTCCTGCCTGTTTATTTAACAATGACTCTTTGTTTTTTTTACAGCGCCTTGAAAAAGTATTCACACCTCTTGGTATATATATTTATATATGCACATATGCACATATGTATATATACATATGTATATGTACATACATATATAATACCGCTTAAATGTTTTAGATACACTCTCTCACTTAATATAGGTCTCTTTATTTTCATGACTACATTGACATTTCTCATCAAAGGCAATAAAACTGAACACACATGGAATTGTGTAGTAAACAAAATGTGTGAAATACCTCTAAACATTTTAATATTTTAGATTCTTCAAAATAGCCACCCTTTGCTCTGATTACTGCTTTGATTTCTTGGTATTCTCTCCTTGAGCTTCATGAGGTTGTCACCTGAAAAGGTTTTCCAAACAGTCTTGAAAGAACTTCTCAGAGGTTAATATTTCAGTCATCACAGGAAAAGGAGGCTTCTTTAAGGAATCTAAAATATAAAACAGCATTAAAGTTATTTTACAATTTTTTGTTTGCTACATAATTCCACATGTTTTCATTCACAGTTTTGATGCCTTCAGTGAGAATCATAAACATAAAGAAAACCATCAAATAAGAAAGGGGTTCTACACCTTTTGACCAGTAATATTTATATATATATACACATATACACATATTCTTTCAAATGCGCGATTTTATATGACAGTATAGTACTAATTGTGAATTAAATGGAAAATGATAGATCAGTATGAATAAGATTGGCTCTTACGCGTCCCATTTTGGCTCTGGCTCTATGTTTAGGGTCTTTGTTCTGCCAAGAGGTGGATCATCACTCCAATCGTAAGTTTTTCCAGCCACTAACAGGTTTTCCTCCTGGATTATCCTGTATTTGGCTCCATCAATCTTCCTTGTCCCTTTTTCCCCACAGCATGCTGCTACCACCACCGTATTTAAATATGGAGATGGTGCAATCAGGGAAAAGAGCATACATTTGCTGTGTCGTATACATGGCTTGTGACAAACTGCAGATGAGACCTGATATGGCTTTCCTTTGCCACTCTTCCATAAAGGTTGGATTTTGTGGAGTTCACGAATATGGGTTGTCGTGTTGGTAGATTGTCCTACTGGAGTTGTGGATTTCTGCAGCTCCTTCAGTTTTACCATGGGCCTCCTGCCTGCTTCCTCTCCTTGCTCGGCCTGTCATATGGACGACATATGTCTTGGTCAGTTACTCTTCCCATTTTCAGATGATGGATTAACCATGAGATCTTTAAACCGTGTGGTAATTGTTTTAGCTCCTAACATAAAGAAAAACAATAGAATTTGATACTGGGCAGACCATTTTGATCTCAGTTGTACCGTCGGAAGGTTGTGACAGGCATTTGTTTCCCTTTATATTTATTTAAATTTTTTTTCTCAGTGAACACTCTCCTGAAGATGAAAACATATCTGCAAAAACAAATTCAAAAACCCAAATAAAACGACTCTTATCACAAAATTATAAAGACAAAAAACAACCACAGTTAAATAAAAAAAAATTATAGATTGGTGTCCATTTCCTCTAGTCCACTAACTATCTAAATGCCAGACTTCCTGGAAGAGAAAGTAAAATTCAAGTTTCTGCCGGAGCCTAATAGGCACCTTGCATTGTAGCTTTGCCCCCACTGTTGGCTTGGTGTTAAAGATTTACCGTATAAAATTTGCAGCTTACGTATCATTTCAGGTATTTGCTGAAATGCAAGTGAACGACTCAGGAAAGTTTTATGGCATTAATTAAGCACTGCAGATCTTTATAAACACAACTGTGTTGCTCAGAGGTATGGTGGTGAGGTAATAATGATATGGGCCTGTCTCGCTCTAGTTGGTCACTAAAAACCTTTTGGGAAGAGAGGTTAAAAAATGCTGACTTTTTTGTATAAGAAAGTACCCCTCCTGAATATCTAAATCTGTTACTGTCCTAGCATAATCTCACACACAGAAAAAACTTAACAATCAAATCCATGATTTGACTTGATTTGTTCAAGTGGAAAAAAAAAATTCTTATTAAATATTTAACACAATTTCCAGTGACACACTTTTTGAAAACCTTGACCATTTCCACAGAAAAACATATTTTTTAAATTCACAGTTTTTAATTTTAGGTTAATTAGCATTCCAAAGAAACCTTTATTTGTATTGGTGGTCCCTAGAGTCTGTAGAGGTAGAATGGGAGGCAGCTCCTTTAGTTATCAGGCTTCGCTCCTGTGGAACCAGCTCCCAGTTTTAGTCTGTGAGGCAGACACCCTGTTTACTTTTAAAACTAGGCTTAAAACTTTCGTTTTTGATAAATCCTACAGTTTAAGTGGCTTAGGTTATCCTGAGCTATGCCGCTATAGACTTAGACTGCTGGAGGACATAATGACCACGTTCCCTCACTCTGCTACATTCTCATACTACTCTCCAATTTTGCATTATTTGCTGTTATTTGAGCTTTTAGCTTTATGTTCTCTCTCTGCCTTTTCTCTTCCTAGAAGCTACACCTGGTCTGGCTCTGGGTTTAGCTGTGGCATCTTCATGGAGGCGGCATTGGCTGAGCTGCTGTTATCAACAACTTAATGTTCTCCTTCTACAGATGATACACTTGGGCCTTTTCTTTCAGTGTTTAACCCTGTCTCTCCTAGACATAGCTACTGGCTGACCTTTACTATGACTAACTGTATGTACTCTCTTTAATACTCTAGACTTGAAAACTGGTTCAGTTTATCTGCTAAGCTGTCTTTCTCTTCTAGATAAAACCACTAAAGAAGCTACTACTGTTTTTCATGTTCTACTTTTTCACACAGAAAGTACTCCTGAATCAGTGCTTTTGTGTTCTTTTGTGTGTATGCTCTGTTCTCTCAAACAGTGGCAGATGGCCGCTCATACTGAGCCTGGTTCTGCTGGAGGTTTCTTCCTGTTAAAGGAGAGTTTTCCTTTCCACTGTCGCTACATCCATGCTCGATATGAGGGATTGCTGCAAAGTGAACGACACAATTCAAGCGACTATCTTCGGTCGCTACATGCTCATCCAGGAGAAGTGAATGCTGCAAGTCACTGACTCCATGCAATTTGCTGGGTTTCCTTAGTTAAAAAAATCTTTTAACCAGCTTGAATAGTAAATTGAATTTGACTGTATTGTTTGATAATCCATTGGAATGAATATACCTGACTTGGAATCTGTCTGTATGATTCGACTGAATTGACTTTGTAAAGTCCCCTGTGTTGTGAATTGGCGCTATATAAATAAACTGAATTGAAACTGAATTAGCTGCACCTTTCTTTAAGCCACTCATCAAAATGGGAAAGACAAGGGAACTAGCCATTCAAGTACAGCAGATATGTTGATATTCATAAGACAGAAAATGGCCACAAGAAAATAACATATTTTCTGAACTTATATAATCTAGAGTCAGAGCAATAATTAAAGTGTTTAAAACAAAATGAACTGTGACAAAGAAGGCAGGATGGTGGGGGAGCACATATGGTGAGCAGGTTGTTAAGGAAAAATCTCACTGACTTCAAAGCTCACTCTTAATGTACTGCAGCAAAGAGATCCATCTTAGGCTAACTATTGCACATATCAACATGTTTGGAAAACATGCAGGAAAAAGTCTTTGTGTCCCACCAACACAAATTTGCTAAATGCTGGAACTGTGTGTCTGTTTGGTTAGATGAGACAGAGATTGAGATTTTTGGCAAAAAACTCTCCAGCTGGGACTGATGTAAAGCAAAGACTGAACATGTGGAAAAACATCTCACACTCACTGTTAGTCACGGCGGTGGCTCCGTGATGCTGTGGCCCTAAAGGCTCTGGTAAATTTTATTTCTTTAAAAGACTGAAACATTCTGAAAAAAAATCTGTGAGCTTCAACTTTGTGGTCCACTACACACCTGTCAACATACCCAGACTCGCACGCCCTACACAGAATGACAACGTGCAATCAACAGCACTTTGAACCAACAATAAAGGTCTTGAGTAAATTTCCCTCATTGTTTGACAAAGATGGAAATGCATTTGCCTCACAAATATTTGAATTAACTGTAATGTCATGTTTGATACATTTATAGAAGTCCCTGGCAGTGAAACACTTCTAAAAAACAATCTTCTCACTGTTAAAATATACACAGGTTTTCTCTTTGGGTAGAATCCAAAAGAACACAGTGAGTCAATAGCCTGAAGGCTGTAGTTGAAGGAGGTAATAAAATGTTGTATAACTTGTACTGAGAAAAAGTTTGTGTCTACATGAGATTCAGCTTTTCAAATAAACAAAACTAAAAGATAAAAATGCTGTTTGTGTGATTTTCCTCAAAATCATCTAACTTGTTGTTCTTTTAGACTGCCGTACGGTTGTTTGTTCAGACACAAACGGATATAAAAGAGCTGAAACCTAAAACAGGACTTCTAGAGGAAAAAAAAGAGCCATGTTTCCTCAACATTGCACAGTCACCTCCTGTATCAAGTGCATCCTGTTAAAACCACAGCGTAATATTTATCAGATGTTTCCACAAGTCTTTCATGTGTCGCAAAGGGAAACAAGGTTTTTACCGATCATTGGGGGGTTATCATGGTTACTGATCTAAAGACAGATGTTATGGTGTGTGGGTGCTCCTGTTGGGTGGGGGATCTTTATCAGTTGCGGAAAGACTGATGAAAAAGTCTTGATTTTGAGGGGCGTGCATTTACATGAGACCTTTGTCATCGCAACATCTTGAGCTTGTATTGCGACAGGGAACATGAACAGCCATCTTATGGGCTGGTTGTTTTAAATAGGTGTTCAGTCACTAACAATCACAAGGTATGAATCCTAAAACAAATGCAGGAGTGAGGGTGTTTTAACTCTTGTGGAAAAGAGACCCATTAGCGACCGGTCACACCAACATGGAATTCAACACATTTTCACATTTCACAAACCTGCAAAAACTCTTTATATGATGGAGACTGCTTTAGAAACACAATAATGGGACATTATATGTTTTACTAAAGTGGCCTGACAAGTAGTGCCAGAATACAACATGTCTGTGTTTAGCCTAAATACAGCTGAAACAAAATCTTTACACACACTGTATAATAAGACATAACAATTCTTTCCCAGTCTGACATTAATCAGACTAAAAGTTTCATATTATTTCTATTTGCTAAAATAGGATAGACTTTATTGATCTCACAATGGAGAAATTAATTTATAGAGTTAGGGTGGGTTTAGGGTTAGAGGGTTAGGGTGGGTTTAGGGTTAGAGGGTTACAGCAGCTCTTAGTAACACAAAAGTAGGGTGCAGATAGTAAATGGGCAAAAACAAGTAGTAATAATAGAATAGAATAAAATAAATTAAAAATAAAATAAAATTACTTATGTACAGTAAAGGTGAAAGTAATTTGTGCTAAAGTGACAATGATTGCAGGTATTTACAAATACAGACGTTATTACACTAGTTATTATACGGTAGAATTGAACAGTCAGACAGCGGTGGGGATGAAGGACCTGCGGTAGCGCTCCTTCCTGAACTGAGGGTGTCTCAGTCGGCCACTGAAGGAGCTGCTCAGCTTCTCTACAGTCCGGTGCAGTGGATGAGAGGTTATGTCCATGAATGATGTGAGCTTGGCTAACATCCTCCTCTCAAACACCACCTCCACAGAGTCACGTGGGCAGCCCAGGACAGAGCTGGCCCTCCTAACCAGCTTGTTCAGTCTGTTCCTGTCCCACTCTGTGCTGCAGATGACAGCGTAGAGGATGGCAGAGGCTACCAAAGTCCTGAGCAGAGGCCTGCACACTCCGAAGGACCTCAGTCTCCTCAGAAGGTGGAAGCAACTCTGGCCTTTCTTGTACAGGGCGTTGGTGTTATGGGACCAGTCCAGTTTATTGTTGAGGTGAACACCGAGGTACTTAAAACCGTCAACTGTCTCAATGTCCTACCCCTGGATATTCACTGGTGAGTGAGGTGGTGTTCTTCTCCTGAAGTCTATCACCATCTCCTTTGTCTTACTGGTGTTCAAGCACAGGTCACACCAGTCCACAAAGTCCATGATGACCAACTGGTACTCTACCTCGTTCCCCTCAGACACACAGCCCACAATGGCTGAGTCATCAGAGAATTTATGGAGACGACAGCTGTCCTTGTTGTAGGTGAAGTCCGAGGTGTAAAGGGTGAAAAAAAATGGTGAAAGGATAGTACTTTGCAGGGCCCCAGTGCTGCAGACTTCCACCTCTGACTCTCAGCTGCGCAGCCTCAGTTACTGTGGCTGGTCAGTGAGGTAGTCAATGGTCCAGGTAGCAAGGTGTCCATTAACTCCCGTTTCCTTCAGCTTCTCCCGCAGCAGTGCCGGTCTGATGGTGCTGAAAACGCTGGAGAAGTCAAAGAACATAACTCTCACAGCGCTCCCGGTGGTCTCTAGGTGGGTGAGTGTCCGCTGCAGCAGGTAGATGACAGTGTCCTCTACTCCGATGTTGGGCCTGTAGGCAAGCTGCAGCTGGTCCAAGGTGGGGCTCCCCACAAAGCCGAGGTGGATGAGGATGAGCCTCTCCATGGTCTTCATCAGGTGGGAGGTCAAGGTGACTGGTCTGTAGTGGCCCGATTCCTTGACATGCGTTGTTTTAGGAACCGGAACCACACAGGAGGTCTTCCACAGGACAGGGACCTTCTCCAGACTGAGGCTCAGGTTGTACATGTGGCCGAGGACCTCACAGAGCTGGTCTGCACAGGTCTTCAGCAGCCTGGAACTGATATCGTCTGGTCCTGCAGCTTTCCTCTGCTTCAGCCGCCTCAGCTCATTCTTCACCTGGTCTGATGTGAGGGAGAGGTGGGAGTGAGGGGGCGACTGGGATGGACTGCTGGAAGTGGAGGGGCAGAGGGGGGCATGTGCTGTAGGCAGTCCTTATGGGGAGGGCTGGAGGCATGGGTGTGGAGGGGCTGGCTGTAAATGAATGTAGTCGGGGGAAGGGAGGAGTGTCTGTTGTGCTGGAGACATGTGAGGAAGGGGGAACAGGAAGGGGGTCAGAGGGAGTGGTCTCCTTCAGCTGTCCTTCTGACACACTGTCCAAATCCAGAAATGTTGTCAAATCCTCTCCAGGATGATGTAAATAGGCTCTTTCAGCGCATGAAAACAAAGAAAGCTGGAGGACCCGATAACGTCTCCCCATCATGCCTGAAAACCTGTGCACATCAACTCGCTCCAATCTTCACCCGGATCTTCAACAAGTCACTGGAGAAGTGTGAGGTCCCCTCCTGCTTCAAACGATCCACCATCATCCCAGTGCCCAAGAAACCCACCATCCTAGGATTAAATGACTACAGGCCTGTAGCCCTGACGTCTGTGGTCATGAAATCCTTTGAGCGGCTGGTGTTGAAGCACCTGAAAGACATCACAGACCCCCTGCTGGAGGCCCTGCAGTTTGCTTACCGAGCAAACAGGTCGGCAGATGATGCTGTTAACTTAGGTCTACACTTCATCCTGCAACACCTCGACCGCCCAGGGACCTACGCCAGGATCCTGTTTGTAGACTTCAGCTCGGCCTTCAACACCATCATACCAGACATCCTCCACCAGAAGCTCACCCAGCTCAACGTCCCAGCCTCCACCTGTCAGTGGATCAACAGCTTCCTGACGGACCGACAGCAGCAGGTGAGACTGGGGAGCATCTTCTCCCGAACCAGATCAATAAGCACTGGTGCCCCCCAGGGGTGTGTTCTATCCCCACTCCTCTTCTCCCTCTACACAAATGACTGCACCTCAGCGGACTCGTCCGTGAAACTCCTTAAGTTTGCAGATGAAACCACTGTCATTGGACTGATCCAGAACGGTGATGAGTCTGCATACAGGCAGGAGGTGGATCGCCTGATACACTGGTGTAGTCAGAACTGCCTGGAACTAAACCCACTCAAGACTGTGGAGATGGTAGTGGACTTTCAGAAAACACCACCTCCAAACACTCCCCTCACCATCCTTAACAACACCGTGTCGGCTGTGGATCACTTCAGGTTCTTAGGAACCACCATCTCTGAGGACCTGAGATGGTCTTCACACATAGACACTGTTCGAAAGAAGGCCCAGCAGAGACTGTACTTCCTGAGGCAACTCAAGAAGTACAACCTTCCACAGGAGCTGCTGGTCATCTTCTACACTGCCATCATTCAGTCTGTCCTGTCTTCATCCATCTCAGTGTGGTTTGGTTCATCCACAAAACAGGACAGGTCCAGACTGCAACGAATAATCAGGACTGCAGAGAGAATCATCAGGGCTGACCTTCCCTCCATCCAGGACTTATACAGGTCTAGGGTCAGGAAAAGAGCTGCTAAAATCTCTGCAGACCCACACACCCTGCACATAAACTGTTTAGAGTTTCTGCCTTCAGGCCGACGCTACAGACCGCTGTTCACTAAAACCAGCCGCCACAGAGACAGTTTCTTCCCCCAGGCTGTGTCTCTGTTGAACATTTAATAGAGTACAAAACAACAGCATACAGATGTTGCAAATGCACCTTTTTATTTATATATGTGTATAATGTACATTGTAAATATGTATATTCTGTAGTGCAAAAACAAAAACCAAAGAGCAAAGTGTACCGGAGTCAAATTCCTTGTTTGTATGTACAAACTTGGCAATAAAGCTGATTCTGATTCTGATGATGTCCTGAACGAGCCGCTCCTCCAGCTTCTTCCCTTAGTCCTTCTTACACCTCCTGATCCTCCACTGGAGGCCGTGCTGAACTCTCCTCTGCTCCTCTCTGTCCCCTGAGTTGAAAGCCCTCTTCTTCTGGTTCAGATGGGTTTTAAGCTCAGGGGTCACCCAGGGGTGGTTGTTGGAGAAACACCTTACCCATTTTAGAGATATTGCTTCTATATTTCCACTTAACGTTTTCTCTTTCTATTTTGTGTACTGGACCAGCCTATCCTTCAGCAAAACCCCCCCACAACATAATGCTCTCACCTCCTTACTTCACAGTTGGGATGGTGTTCTCAGGCATGCAGGCTTCCCCCTTTTCCCTTCAAATGTAACGAAGATCATTATAGCCAAACACTCTAATTTTACCGTCATTGGACCACAGGACAAGTCTTGAAGATTTAAGGGTTTTGTCCCTGTGAGCATTTGCAAACTGTAATCAGTTTTATTTTCCTTTTGGACTAATGGCTTCTTCCTCTCTAAGTGGCCTTTCGTGCCACCAGTTAACTCAAATGTTAACCAACCCATCAGATGCGTGTTAAGCAATGCAAAATGTATAATAATCACAATGTATGTAAGCTCTTCTTTGATTCTGACATTTAGCAAACAGAAATTGTTTTTGTAATCTTAACTGACCTAAAACTGGAAAATTTAGACGGATTAAATGACAGTCAGCCAAAAAGGTGTGTCTTTCTATACACTGCATGTAAATATCTGGTTTCAACTGTATGTAAAGCAAACAAACTCGCTCCACCACAGTCAGGATCGTTTCACGGATGCTTGGACAAACTTTTAAACGTCTCGCTCTTTCAACCTGATAAGAGCCAGAGGGGAGTCACGTTGTGAATATGCCACTAGATCTTTTACCTGCTACAGAGAGAGCTGTGGGTTGAGTACAGTATTAGCCAACCACAGGGCATCAGATTTCATGCCACTCGTTTTACAAAAAGTAAAAACAAAATAGAGTTGGTAATGAATATCATCTTTGTTATAATGACCACATTTTTTAAAATTGTGTAAGAACTGACTGTAGAAACCTGTAATGTGTAATAAGCGAGCAATGACTCATTCTTCCAATGAATAAAGTCATGGGCCAGTGTTTTTCTCCAGAATAGCACCTAGAAAAT
Source organism: Crenichthys baileyi (assembly GCA_036173005.1). Lineage (NCBI taxonomy): Eukaryota > Metazoa > Chordata > Actinopteri > Cyprinodontiformes > Goodeidae > Crenichthys > Crenichthys baileyi. The sequence goes on along the minus strand of JAHHUM010002050.1, from coordinate 101,739 downwards.
AATCCACACACGCCTGAAAACTCAGAAAATGTTGAGGGGAAAGCAACATTCAACACAGCACAAGAGCCAAATTTAAAAAAAACACTATTCTTTTTTTTTATTAAATCTGTTTTTTTTTATGCAATCTGTGTTATATAAAAGTTCTACAGCCATCGGCCTGAGACTAAGACAGACAGGGAGGCGATCGTGTTTTAGTTTAGTCCACATTATTGACTGACTACAGATCAATGGAACACTTGTTTACAAAACTGTAAAAAAAAAAAAGTAATATCAGTATGTTGTGCAGCTGGAGTGATGCAAAAAGTCCACAGAATAAATTACAGTAACGTTGATTTGTCTCCATTCACGGTGCAACAGTCTCTTTCTGCTTCTTCCTTTTTTTTGTCTTCTGGAAGGTGGAGGTGTGTATATTTAATCTACCCATAAAACATGCATTTACCTGTTTGAGTGTAAGATTACCTGTGTGACTGTATGTAAAGAAGAGAAAGGGGGAGGGAGACTTGTTTATGGACCATAGCGTGATACTATGATTACTTTTTAAGTCTGCAAACCCTTATCAGTTTTGTTTTAAACATATAGACCACATACATTAAACATTTCAAGTCATGATTTAAAATTTTTTTTTCATCATTAGCAATATCCTTATGTTCAATCTTCTTAAATACAATATTTTTAATTTTTTACATGCCTGATTAGATATGGCTTAGTGTGAGTGAAGGTGTATAGTTTGTGGCCATGGTAGCAGAGTTTTTCCTCCCTACTAATTTTCCTGCTTGCTTTGCTTCTTGTAATCTATGACATAGGGCTGTGCTCCCCTGATAGGTGCCTGAAATTTCCAACTTTCGCAGAGTTAGACTGCATGTCCGTCTGCATTCAGTCACTGTCGCTGGTTTCGCTGCTGGGGTCCCCCTGGACTTTGCTGCGGTGTTGCATGGCACGACTGTAGGCCACCGACACTGATTTACGAATGTTGGATTTCCTGCCCTCAAGCATCTTCTCCTTGTCTAGTTCCTGGTCCACACCAAGCGGCACCAGTTTGGACCGTGGCAGCCACTGCCTGCACAAACACAAACAGGTGCATCTCAGTCAAATCGAAAATCATTAACAATATTCGTTTATTTCAGTAAGTTCATTTTCCCTACAAATGTCTAGTGTGTAAGAAACACATAAAACACTTCCCTGTGAATTTATGACAAACATTTTTCTAATATTTGAATATGGAACTTGCAAAAATCACAAACTGTAAGGAAGAGAATGGGTGAAAAAATTAAAAGGACTGAAGGAGTGATTTTTAGAAGGGATGGATGGATGGATGGACTGTTGCTCAATGATCCAATGTTTCCTTTTCAGATGAAAGTAAATTTTGCATTTCATTTAGAAATCAAAGCCTGAAGCAAGAGTGGAGAGGCACAACATTCAAATAGCTTGAGGTCTAGTGTGAAGGGCCACAGCCAGAGATGATTGGGGGGAAACTTGTCATCTGCTGGTGTTGGTCCACTGAGTTTTAGCAGTCACCTACAAGGACATTTAAGAGCATTACTTACCTGTCCAAGCTGCCAAAACTGCGATTACCTGCATCAATGACCGTGACTTTGCTTGATTGGCCAGCAAACTACCCTGATCTAAATCGCATAGTAACTCTGTAATGTCAACAGAAAAACGGGAGACACCAGACTCAACAATGCAAATGAGCTCAAGGTCGGTATTAAAGCTACCTGGCCTTCCTTAACACCCCAGTAGATCACCTCCATGCCATGTCACATAGATGCAGTAATTAAAGCAGAAGGAGCCCTGACCAAGTATTGAGAGCTTATACTACATTGTACATGGATATACTTTTTTATTAGGCCGGCATTTCCATAATCATAATTCTTTTTTGATAGGTCCTAATGAAATATTCAGTTTCATTAGCTTTAAGCCATAACCATCAAAATGAACAGAAATAAAAGTATGAACAATATCCTACCGATTGCACTAAACAGAATATGAGTTTCATTTTAAATACTGAAAATACTAAAATAAATAAACATTTTGATGATGTGACAAATTGTTCACATGCAGCTGTATACACCCCGCCATACCGCTAGTATGTTGTGCCAAAATCAATATTAGTGTGATTAAAATTAATTGGCAAACAAAAAGGTTTTTTTTCCCCCAGTGGGCGGGCTTCCTGATTCTTTACAGTGACCTGAGGGCAAGTGAACTGTAGCTAACCCTCTAAGATGAGAACAACGAAGGACTTCAGCACATGCAGCTATCATGTTTCTCACAATTATGCTTTTTCCTTCAAAAAGCAGTGCACACAATGACCTAAAAGTCTATGTGTTTTTTCCCTTGTATTCTATTCTCAAAAACCACGTTTGGCCTATTTCTGCTGAGCGGTTGGTAGCCTCGCGCTTCACAGCGCGAGTGCTGCAGCTCTGCTTTGAAGTTTTTGCAACAGTTATGCACGAGTCTACATCCAGTAACATCAAAGCCTTTTTTTGCTTGAAAAACAATTTTTGATCATTACAGATGATGGTAATAAATGTCTGCAAATATTAATGCTTTCAAACTGCTACATGGACACTACATCTGTCCAACTAGCTTAACCAGATCAATCATTATATTATATTATATTATATTATACTATATTATAATAGAGGCATGCTAAAAAAAAGCACTGTGGAGTTCAATTAGTGAAGAAACAGGTGTCAAACGGTTCAGAAGAACAGCGTAGTTTGATTAAGATGTTAACTGGAGAGGGGGAAACGTATAGCGAAGTGCCGAAAATGATAGGCTGCTAAGCTAAAATGATCTTTAATGCTTTGAAATGAAAAGAAAAACCAGGGAGATGTTGAAGGAAACCAAAGACTGCCATTCGAATGGATAGAAGAATAGCCACAATGGCAAAGCCTCAGCCAATGAGCAGCTACAGGGTGATCAAAGAAGGTCTGAAGTTAACTGTGACAATTAGAAGATCTCTGTGTGAAGCTAATCCAGCACCGAAAAGCTCATGAAAAGTCCCACTATTAAAAAAAGGCGTGCTGAAGAGGATACGGTCTGCTAAAGAACACATCAACTGGCCTAAAGAGAAATGGAGAAACATTTTGTGGACTGATGAAAGTAAGATTGTCCCTTTTGGGTCAAGGGCCACAAACATAACGTCAGACGACCCCCGAACACGGATTTGAAATCGTAGTCCACTATGAAGACAGTGAAGCCTGGTGGTTCAAGCCTCATGAAATGATGCTTGAAACACACCCACGCACTAATACACAATTACTCAAATAGTTGAAGAAGACATACAAACACATTGCTTTAACATCAATGTGGCCTGCCTACTCTGATGCTGGATTGAATCCAAAATTAATAAAGTTAATCATGCAATTAGGATTGTGTCGTGACATATCCTTTTTGTAGAGCAAAACTGCACTGGCACATGTAGGGAACCATCTGCTCCATATGGTATGCCTGAACTTCCATGACAGGACACATTTAAAAAAAAAAGAACAATCATGATGGAGATCTTCCTCTTACTATTGTGTCAGGACAATTTATCGCATACAGTGGTTCATGGATTGGGTAGCATTTATCAAAATACTTGAACAGGTCATGTTGTCTTGTGCTGAAGAGGAAATGCCCTTGTGTTTCAACAAGACAACGACCCCAAACACACCAGTAAGAAAGCAGCATCTTGGTTCCAGACCAACAAAATCAAAGAAAGCGAATGGCCAGTCAGATCCCCGGACCTTAATCTGATTGAAAACTTGTGGGATGAAGTGTGGAACGTTGTCAGATCATCCGGGCTGGAATACCTGCTCACAGGTGCCAGAAGATGGTCAACTCCATGCAACACAGATGTGAAGCAGTGCTCAGAAACACTGGTAAAACAACTAAATATTGGTTAAGGATTTACAGGAATGATAAATCCTAAAGATCTTTCAGTTTATACATTTTCGAGTTTGTAAAGAACAATGCAGACACTTTTTATTGAACATCCAATGATCATTTCTCATTATTTTCTGTGAAGCATTTTAATACATTTTTCTTCATGGTTTGATTTAGAATATAATGTGCAGTGCTCCCAAAGCATGGAAGTAACTTTTCTATGGATTTTGAGCTTTACTGATGTTTTTAAACACACTGCCATTATTTGAACACAACTGTCATGTGCATTAGGTTTTAATCGGCTGAGAGAGATCACTCTGAAAAATGTTTCGCAAAAAAAGATTCAGAGCACTGACCAGGTTCTTTTGTTGTCAAAGAAGAGGACGAGGAACAGGTGCTCTCTGGCTTCTTGGGTCATTTGCTCCCCAAGTTTCAGCACGTCTAAAGGAGGTACAGGGATTGGGACTCCCCGGTGGAACACCCCCTCCCTGGGCATCTTTGGGTCAATGATCTGCAAGCAAACAGTGGTGTGAAGGCAATTAGACATGCATTCAGTATAGACAGGGTAAATCATGTTGTTTTGATCCAGTCCTCAGAGTTAAGACATCGTTTCTATCTCACCAGTGCAGGATATGATGGATAACCTCTGCACTTAGCCCAGACCAGATCCAGAGCTTCCAGAGAGGAGTAGTCATCAGACGTCATCCAGCATCCTGACCGGTCTCGGCTACGCACCACTGACAGCAGCAAGAAAAGCCAGTGTTATGCTATCTTTCTTTTTTGTCTACACAATGAACACATATGTCATTACCTTAAAGGTTTATTACAACAAAGGTCTCTTGCTTGAAAGCAGTGAGTCACCTTCTGGCTATATTAAGCCTCTTATGAAAGGAGCAGCAGCTGCGAGGATTAAGAAGTTGTTTGATGAAATGAGAAAAAACAATGATGTTAATGTGGTCACTTCCCTGTTAAAAGTCTTTATACCCCTTGAACGTTGAATCTCATTTGATAGCAGCAGGAAAATGATACGTGGTTTTTAACATCTTCTTCACAAATGACTATCTGAAAAGTGTGGCATGCATTTGTGTTCAAAAATCCTGATTCTGTCTCACCTTTTGCTGAGTTTGGCGTTCATCTCTACCATCTATATAATTACAGTTTTACTCATTCTTTGCAAAATAGCTCAAACTCAGTCAGACTGAACAGAGGCCATCTGTGAACAGTCTTGCCACACATCCAAAATTTGATTTGATTTGGACTTTGACTGGGCCATTCTGACCCATGAACAGGCTTAGATCTAAACCATTCCACTGTGTCTGGCTGAATGATAAAGATCATTGTCCGGCTGGAAGATGAACCTCTGCCCTAGTCTCAAGTCATTTGCAATCTACAACAGGTTTTCTTCCAGGACTGTCCTTCATTCAGCTCCAGCCTTCCTCCGGTCAACTCTGATCACCTTTAAAGTCCCTGCAATAGAAAAGCATCCCCACAGCATGATGCTGGCACCACTATGTTTCATAGTGGCAATGGGGTCTTCAGGGTGTAACTGGCACCTTATTGGTTTTGCGTCTACACCACTTGTGGCAGTCTGAATTCTTATGGCTGTCTTCAGCCATGGCTTTATTATTGCCACAATCATAAAAGCCAGATTTGTGGAGTTCTCCTCCAGAGTTACATTGGACATTCTGGAAGCTTGTCTGAATAACGCTCTCCCCACCTGGAGTGCCAGTTTATGTGGACGGCCACCTCTTGGTAGGGCTGCAATTCTATCATAGTCTTTCCATGTTCAGATGGTTAGAACAGTGCTGTGGGACATTATTTTATAAAGCAACACTTCTTTAAGTTTCTGGATAACTTTGTACCTGACCTGTTTGATGTGTTCCTTGGTCTCTATGATGCTGTTTGTTCTCTTATGTTTTCTAACAAACCTGTATATGGTTTGAATTGTTTTCTTTACAACTGTGTGAAAGTACTCTGGTGGTGGTGAAGAAGTAAACTCTGAGCAAAATACTAGTTTGGGTTCAGGAAGATTAAAATGGAAGTTTAATCTAGACTCAAGATTAATGTCTCTATCAAGTCTTACAATAATTTGACGCTTGAAAATATAAGGGTATTAAGGGTATTAGGGTTTAGCACTTCCATGTGTGTTTTGCAGGGTTTCACAGTGTGTGAGAATGTGCTTACAGTGTGAAACACCCCGTGATCCTCCAACTGAGTAGGAATCATTTTCTGTGCCTGATGTTTCCTCGCTACTGTCCTCGTGGAAGGTGGAACGAGAGAATGACGCTTTTCCTCTGCCCTGTTTAGAGGGCGTTGTGCTGGGGGAGGAAAAAAAACCATGCTCATCAAAACGTGTAACTAAACCTCACAGAGCTGTTCTTCAGTGAAACTAAAACAGAGACCTCAGTGGAGAAAGCTGTATATTCTGTGGTTTTCTTTCTGTAGGCAAGAACTTTCACCTTCCATGTTGCTGTTAGATCAACCGTCTAACAGCAACATACGGGATCCCAGGTATTTCAGATCAGAGGCACTCATGCATCAATCACCTGGTCCTGTCAGAAGCTGCACTGCTGCTGCTGCTGGTTGTGGACTCGGAGTCTGAGCTGGAGCGAGGCAGACGAGGCTCATTTCTGTACACACGGAAGCTTTCCGTTACAGGTTGGTTTCCTGTATTAAACCCATTGCTCGGTAAACCTGAGAGTAACCGACAGAAGAGGTGAATCACTGTGTGATAGGGGAATTGCCACATTATTAAAGGTCCAGTAATAACCAATGTTTGCTGCACCTGGAAGCAGGTCGTCATTTTCGCTGTCGCTGTCAGAGCTGGAGGTGCTGCGGGGGCTGCGGGGCCTCTTCCTCTGCCTGCCTGTTGACAGCAGGGGAAGCTGTGGGGGGCCGATGGGGCTTTGGCTCACCCCTGCCCCACTGTAGCCCACGTCTCGGTTCTTCGGCGGGCGTCCTGGCCTTTTGGGCGGTCCAGCCATTTTCGGGTTCTTCTTGGAGAAAAGCACAGATGTCCGCCGGCCAACCTCAGGAGCTGGGAAACATAAGAACACCCTCAAATCTTAATGAGATTAAAATAAACATTTTGTCACTGGAATCATATTAGACATTATTAATATCAAGAAATTCTTCTAGACCCACCCTTTCCTCCTATCTCCTGGCTACTGCTCTCTCCCCCCTCATCATGGTGACCCGCAGATGAAGAGTGATGCGGGAGAGAAGAACTCCGATCTCCCACTGACTCGCGACCTCCCATGATGGAGCCTACCTCCCGCTGGTGTGCCAGCTTCCTCCTGATCACACTGATCTCCTTTTTCAGGGCTTTGGCCCTGCGAGACTGGCCAATGCTGTGCTTGCCTGAGCTGACCTCATCAAGGCGCGCCTGCAGGTAATGCAGCTGCTCGTCCAGCGGCAGTCGTCGCCTGTTTTCTGGCAGGAACAGGTCTGTGAGAGGCAGGAAGAGCAACACTTAAAGTTCACTCATTCAGTGAAGATGAGAACTCTCAGATTTAGCAGCAAATAAATAGAGGTGTCACGGAAATTGTTTCTAAGTTTGCAGTGTCATTGGTTGTTCACTAAACAGGTATTCATTTTAAAATAGGAAGGACACCAATGGTCTACGTGCAGTACCTTTATAAAGGTATCCCTACCTCATCCATTTTTTTACCTTAAGCCCACAAACTTCAATGTATATTATGGGTATTTTATGTGATAGGCCCAGACAAAGTACTGCATTATTGTGAAGCGGAAAGAAATTTCAAGATCCTATTTTGCAAATTAAAATAGAAAAAATGTATATTTATACCAAGACCCTTTTCCTCTGATACCTAAATAAAATCCAGTGCAACCAAGTGCCCTCAGAAGTCACCTATTTTATTAATACAGTCCACCTGAATGCAATTTATTCCCTGTATAAATACAGCTGCTCTGTGAAGGCCTCTGAGAGCACTGTTCAATCAATCATATGAAAATGGAAAGAGTATGGAACAACTGCAAACATATCAAGACTTGGTTGTCTACGTAAACTGGCAGGCCAGGCAAGAGGTACGTACATTTATCAGAGAAACAGGCAAGAGGCCTGTGGTAACTCTTGGGGGAGCTGCAGAAATTCACACCTGAGGCTGCAAAAGACTTGAGATTAAGGTGGAGATTCCCTTTCAGCAGGACGGCCACATAGATATACATATCTACAGTGCCTTGTGAAAGTATTCGGCCCCCTTGAACTTTTCAACTTTTTGCCACAGTTCAGGCTTCAAACATAAAAATATAAAATTCAGATTTTTTTGTGAAGAATCAACAACAAGTGGGACACAATCGTGAAGTGGAATGAAATTTATTGGATGTGTCAAACTTGTTTAACAAAAAACTGAAAAGTGGGGCGTGCAATATTATTTGGCCCCCTTGCGTTAATACTTTGTAGCCCCACCCTTTGCTGCAATTACAGCTGCAAGTCGCTTGGGGTATGCCTCTATCAGTTTTGCACATCGAGACACTGAAATTCTTGCCCATTCTTCCTTACAAAACAGCTCGAGCTCAGTGAGGTTGGATGGAGAGCGTTCGTGAACAGCAGTCTTCAGCTCTTTCCACAGATTCTAGATTGGATTCAGGTCTGGACTTTGACTTGGCCATTCCAACACCTGGATACGTTTATTTGTGAACCATTCCATTGTAGATTTGGCTTTATGTTTTGGATCATTGTCTTGTTGGAAGATAAATCTCCGTCCCAGTCTCAGGTCTCTTGCAGACTCCAACAGGTTTTCTTCCAGACTGGTCCTGTATTTGGCCCCATCCATCTTCCCATCAATTTTGACCATCTTCCCTGTCCCTGCTGACGAAAAGCAGGCCCAAACCATGATGCTGCACCACACCATGTTGACAGTGGGGATGGTGTGTTCAGGTGTATGAGCTGTGTTGCTTTTACGCCAAAACATATCGTTTTGCATTGTGGCCAAACAGTTCGATTTTGGTTTCATCTGACCAGAGCACCTTCTTCCACATGTTTGGTGTGTCTCCCAGGTGCCTTTTGCTAAACTTTAAACGAGACTTTTTATGGATATCTTTGAGAAATGGCTTTCTTCTTGCCACTCTTCCATAAAGGCCAGATTTGTGCAGTGTATGACTGATTGTTGTCCTATGGACAGACTCTCCCACCTCAGCTGTAGATCTCTGCAGCTCATCCAGAGTGATCATGGGCCTCTTGGCTGCATCTCTGATCAGTCTTCTCCTTGTTCGAGATGAGAGTTTAGAGGGACGGCCGGGTCTTGGTAGAATAGCAGTGGTCTGATACTCCTTCCATTTCAATATGATTGCTTGCACAGTGCTCCTTGGGATGTTTAAAGCTTTGGAAATCTTTTTGTATCCAAATCTGGCTTTAAACTTCTCCACAACAGTATCTCGGACCTGCCTGGTGTGTTCCTTGGTCTTCATGATGCTCTCTGCGCTTTGAACAGAACCCTGAGACTATCACAGAGCAGGTGCATTTATAAGGAGACTTGATTACACACAGGTGGATTCTATTTATCATCATCAGTCATTTGGGACAACACTGGATCATTCAGAGATCCTCACTGAACTTCTGGAGTGAGTTTGCTGCACTGAAAGTAAAGGGGGCCGAATAATATTGCACGCCCCACTTTTCAGTTTTTTATTTGTTAAAAAAGTTTGACACATCCAATAAATTTCATTCCACTTCATGATTGTGTCCCACTTGTTGATTCTTCACAAAAAATTAGATGTTTTTTATATCTTTATGTTTGAAGCCTGAAATGTGGCCAGAGGTTGACCAGTTCAAGGGGGGCGAGTACTTTTGCAAGGCACTGTACAATGGAAAAGTTTAGGTCAAAGCATATGTGTTAAAATGGCCTAGTCATAGTCTAGAACTAAATCCAGAAGAGAATCTGTAGCAAGAGATGAAAATTCCTCATCAGATGCTCGCAATTTGACAGAGGTTGAGGTAGTTTACAAAAAGAAATGTAAAAAAATCCTTCTACTTCCACTTGACGACTTTGTGTTTGTGTCTGTCTGTCACACAATGTCCTCCAAAAAACCCACAGAAGTTTGAGTGGGTCTGGGAGCCAATTTTAGTTGTAAAAACATATAATCTTATTAACAGAGATGTAAACAGTAACATTTTACTGAGGGTATTTATTCGGAGAACATGAGCAATGTCTGTAACCCTTTGAACAGTGACAGTCGAGTCTCTGCTGCTGCTATTTTGTGGGTCATAGTTCAAAAGGTTTTTGAACCAGTAAAACTTTCATAGCAACGAATCAGGCGCCATCTGCTGGTCATTTTTCTATGCGATCAGAACAATATTTTCATATGAACAGTAACTCTTTGGCCTGAACTTCTACAATTTCATGACAAGCAAAAAAGTACTGAATGAATCTGTCTCACTACATCACCCAAAATTTAACAAATAAAAAAACCACTTGGGAATATTTTAACGAGGGTGAGAATGTTCAATTGACAATAAAAGATCTATAAGAAGGAACATCTTTTTTAAATATTTAGCGTTTAGCCTCTTCTTTGAAACCAATAAGCCAACCAAAGAGGAGCACCTACCATCTTCATTAGAGGACAAAGGCCTCTCCCTGTCCCTGTCCTGATCCCTTTCCCGCTCTCTTTCTCTCTCAGGCTCATGTTGGCTGTCTGGGCTCGATTCACGATGAAGATGCATGCCTGTCTCATAATCAAAGCCGATCCGTTCAGCCTGGCGCCTGGCCGCTCTGAGGACGACAGCGCCCATCTCCCTGAGCCGCAGGGCGGCGCGGTAGAACACGGTGTCCTTGGCGTTGTACTTGAGGCAGTTGTTGACAATGAGGCCAAAGTCAGCCTCGAAGGCCTCGAAAGTGAGGTAGCGATGGGATTCCAGCAGGTTCCACATTGTCTGGAAGTCCATAGGAGTGTCAATGTGCTCCAGATAGTCTGGCACCTGTGGGACAAAGGGAAATGCTCAGCCTGAGGCCCCATCAGAAACATTCTGAAGAAAATGTTCTGCAACTAATTTTTAAAAAATCTCCTTCAACAGCATTTAGGTACACAGTTCTAACTTCTGTACTCGCAACAATAACCCAAAATCGATGAAGCACCAAATCTAACTTTATATGTGCAAAACTGTTACTCTGAAAAATAAAAAGGGGAAACATTTCATGTGAGCTTTTATATCAGCCCATTTACCTCTTCAAGAGGAACAGGCTCAGTGAAAAAGTTGTTTGTGTCTCTTTCCTGTAACTGCTCCAATGTACTCCTGAGAAGCACCAGGAAGGGAGTCAGCTGCATCTCCAGCACCATCTGCTGCACTTTAATCTAAACACACACATTTGCACACCTGTCAGCTGCACAAATTAACGGACATTTGTGCTTACACTGTTTTGTTATCATAACAATGTACAGATATCCGTTCTGTGTCTCACCGTCTCCCTCTTGAGTTTCTCCCTCTTGCGGATGAGCTCCACCAGCAGCCTGGCTCTCTCCAGGTCGTGTCTCAGTCTCTGCCATGCCTTTAGCTGCTCCTTTAGGGCAGTCTGTTTCTCCTCACTGTCCCTCTGAAACACAAATGTGAAAGAAAATCTTTAACATGGGAAAAAAAAAAAAACTGCTGCACATTTTCTCTAATGGCAAAACAGACGGCAACAGGAGGAAAGGTTTACAGGAGGAAGCTGTGTTGAGGGCTGAGGTGGATGCGGCTCAACATGGCGCTGAGATGGCAGGTGGGTCTGAAGCCGTCGCAGAAGAGGAACACCGTTGCGACTCTGCCTCTTCAGTGTCCAGTAGCTGTGGAGTCGTTGCATGAACTGGCTTTTCCTGGGTACCGTCAGGTTACTTGTGATTTTGCTGAGTCTGGAGAGAAGCAAACCCTAATTTAAAGTTTTGTAATCCCTGGAGATATACAGGGTCATGTAAAGGAACTTACCGCCACAAGAATGAACGCCTTTTACTGGGATTGTATGTTCTAAACCAATACAGAGCAGTGCTTGGTTGTAAGGTGGAAGGAAAAGGATAGATGATTTTCATTTTTATATACAAATAAAAACGTTCAGCATTTGCACTCTGCCCCCCTGAGTTAATGGTTTGTAGAACTGCCTGGTATTGCAGATGCAGCTTTTCTGGGGTATGTCTACCAGGGGATTTTCTGCCCATTCTTCTTTGCAGGGGCGACTGTGACGGTTTGAACCCCTGCTCTGTCCATCTCAGTCGTTGTGTACTTGGGCAAGACACTTCACCCACCTTTACCTTGGTGGTCAGAGCGCCCGGTGCCTCAATGTATGGCAGCCTTGCTTCTGTCAGTGTGCCCCAGGGCAGCTGTGGCTACACTGTAGCTTACCACTGTCAGTGTGTGAATGGGTGGATGAATGGGTGGATGGCTGATTGTGGTGTAAAGTGCTTTGGGGCCTCTGGGGACTAGATAAAGCGCTATACAAGTGCAGGCTATTTACCGTTTACCATGCAAAATAGCTTAAACTCAATTGGATCAGAGTGTCTGTGAACATTAATAAAGTCTTGCCAAACATTCTCTGTTGGATGTTGGTCTGGGTTTAGACTAACCCATGAATATGCTTTGATCTAAACCAATCCTTTCCAACTCAGTCTGTAGGTTTAGGTTCCTTGTCTTTCTTATAACAGTGGCTCTTTTCTTGTCATGCTACCATAAAGTCCAGATCTGTGTAGCGAGGAACTAACAGTTGACAGATTCTCGCACATCAGGTGTGGATCTCTGCAGCTCCTCCAGAGTTATGATGGGTCTCTTGGCTCCTCTTTCCACAAATATTCTGCAACAAACCTCTGAGGCCTTCACAGGACAGCTGCTCTTATATGGAAATGAAATCACATTCACAGGTTGACCCTACAGGCTCATAGCATGACTTCTGAAAGCAGTTGTTTGTACTGGGTGTTTTTTTAGGGCCATCAGAGTAAATGGGGCTGAATACAAACGCGTGCTGCACTTCTCAGGCTTTGGTTGTAAAAGTGTTGAAAACCATGTATCGTTTTACATCCACTTCACAATTATGCACTACTTTGTGTTGGTTGAGCTCATGAAATCCCAATGAAGTAAGTTAGAATCTGTGGTTGTAATGTGACAAAATGTACAAAATGCTTTTGGAAGACACTATGTACAGTGGCATACATTTTTGTCACGTCTTTTACAACTGTACAGGAGTAGTGCGTGCCTACCTGTGGGGAGGTATGCAGGGCACGGACACCACCGGTGCGGCAGCTCTTCTCTCGGCCAAGATCTTCCTCGCTCTTTTCATCTTCAGTCTGGATTTGGCCTTTGCCCTTTTGGCTCGCTCAGAGCTCCAGCCCTTCGAGTCCTCGTCCTGGCCGAGAATGGGCTCATCGTCTTCCTCCAGCTCTCCTTCGCTGTTAGACGACCCCATGCTGGCCCCACCCACTCCAGCGAGAGGTCTGGCCGACCCCGGCGGGGTGTGGATGTCGCAGTACGCGGTCTTTCGGACGCTGAACGAGGTGCCATTAGCCCCCGTTTCTCTGACCGGCTCCATCTTCATGTAGAGGCCCGCTTGCTGGGCACAGGTGACGTGGAAGGCTGTGTAACAGTTGGCTTTGTGACACTGAATGCAGGCGCCCGAGCCACGCTGTTTGCAGATGTAGCAGGTGAGCTTCCAGCGTGCAGGAGGGATGTGCTCGATACTATCAATCGGCTCCAGGAAGACTGTGTTTGCAAAGCAGACCTGGAAAATTGGAGCAAATATGTACTTATCTGGGATAACATGAGAAAGCGGTCAATCAAATCCTTTGCACTTGACAGGCAAAAATCGCTTTACCTCTGGGATCCAAAGGGCGCAGACTACATGAGCCCAGCGTCCATCATCCGTCTGTTTGAAAGCACCTCCCTTGTTAGGACACAGAGCACAGTCCACAGCTCTACTTGGCGACTGCAGGCAGCGCCGGCACAACCACTGACCCTCTGGGATGTAGGGAACACCGTAGCACTCTTGGTGTACTGCCAGGTTGCACATATCACAAAAAAGGATTACGTTGCTATTCTGACACTCGCCGTCATTACAGATGCAGCAGACAGCATCCTCATCGATCAACGTGCTGGGGTCTGCCTGAGACACGAGCAACAGAATGTGACAAAGTTAGCATCTTCCAGTTGGATGTTTGGTTTATTTTCATATGTGTTCAGGTACCTTGTTGTGGCTCTCAAAGTATGACTCCTTTTCTAAGCGGTCCATGAGGTATTCAAAGACCTCCTGAGGGATTGGTGTCACACCGTCACGCCGCCGTTTGTCGTTCATGATGCCGAGCCAGATGTAGTCCTCCTCGTCCATATCATACTCCACCTCTTCATCCAACTCTTCCACAGACTTCTCAATGTACCTGAACCCCATAATTAGGAGAAAATGTGGGCATACATAAAAATTAATCACTGAAAAGTTTAAAGCATCTAAATGACATGATTACATTTGGGGGAAAAAAACAAGAACGATGCTTGCAAGCCCACAGCATCCCAAATGTAAAGGGTGGTGGTGGCAGCATCATGATGTGTGGTGTTTTGCTGCAGTAGGGACTAGTGCACTTCACAAAATAGATGCCACCATGAGGGAAAAGCATATTGTAGAAAAACTGAAGCCGCATCTCTAGATATCAGCTTGGGCACAAATGAGCCTCCCAAAAAAAACAATAACTCTAATTATCCAATAACTAATTCTACCAAATACTAAGGAAATGTATGTAAACATCTGAATTTGATGAAAGATGTAAAGTCTCCAGTTTAATTTAATGTTACAAAATAAAAAACATTAAGTCCAAAAGTTGGTAATTGAATCAAATAATTGTGCCTACTCCAGATTCATGGAGCTATCTAAATATTAATGAATCAAATTAAATCCTAGTTGCAAACCTGTAGTAGGATAAAGTCCGAGGAGGGGCATCGGGCCTCTCTTGGTCCAGTTCTCTAAACACTGCTTCTGGAAGCTTGACAGCAAGACCGGACTGCGGGTTGTGATGATGAGATAAACCATCTTTCTTCTTATCTTTACTTTTGTGCTTCCCAGTCTTTGGCGTGGCTTTACCACCGTTAGAGGGCGGGATATCAGAGCGGTCCTTACCGCCTCCTCCAACTTCGCTGGCTCCGGCTCCACTGTCACTACCATTACAAACCCCTCCTCCAAAACTGCCTGTTCCAGATGGCGGTGCGTCCTCGGCGTCGCTGTCTTCCTCTGACACCACATCAATGTTCTCAAAGATACTGATGCGGTGAATGCGTCCCTGAATCTCCAGCTCCACCATGCGCTGTGCCTGGGCATAGGTCATGGTCTCCCTCCCTGGAGAGTGAGAATGCTCCGACTGGTTGGGGCTCCCAGGTACGATTGCTTCAGAACCTGGTCCCCCACCTCCGTTGCCTCCGCCGTCGTCCGTGTCCCCCGAGGCGGTCAGCGAGGTACGAGGAGGGCGGCCCTTCCTCTTTTTCTGGGGCACAGCTGGAGCAGGAGTCGGGTTGTCATGGTCATAATGGTAGAGGTGATACTCTATGCCGCTGTAACTCTTGTAGACCTTACGACAAGTCTCCACAGGACACTCATACGGCGGCTTTGTGGCCCGAAGATTGTGACAGTATGTCTTCACATCAAAATCTAGCCCCATGGCGTCAACAATCTCTTCAGGGACAAACGGAGTTCAGCCTTACATCTGCAGAAATAAAGCACAAACAGAAATAATGTTGTTATAATATGATGAATACTGTCAGGGTAATATTAATTGCAATTGACCAACACAATGTGTTCCTTACTCTTCTCCATCTTTTCCATTATCACGGTATATGATGACTATTTAGTATGTTTAAATAAGGATGTTAAAATTATCTTTGTTGCGCGTGAATCATTGCGTCTCAGTGTACATTCTGTTGACAAAAACGATGCAAAACAACTAACCTTCTAATCAACTATTGGTAACGTAATGAAAATATAGCAGGGAGGTGCAATTTCAGTCAGATCTAATTTCAGTCAGGTGGAGATGGCGGGACAAGATGGAAAAGTAGCTTTAAAAGACTTAATATTCGAATACCTGTGTTTGCGTTTTGGAAAAATATAAATTAATTCAGTTGCATCCTGGGATGAATAGGTGTAAAGAAAGTATTTTCTTGCCTAAAAACTGCATTCCTCAATGACTACACCTTTAGTCAACTACATTTACAGTAAATTTAGTCAGTTAAGGTTTGGTTACATTTAGTTGACTCAAACTGAAACCACTAAAAATGACTACACTGAGTCTTCTCTCAAATCTCATTTCAGTCAAAAGACTATAACCGAAACTAAATTAAAACGGATTGTCAGAATTAACGGTGTTGGGCCTGTGATGCAAAGATGATCTGATCCATGACCCACTGACAGTTGGAATAGGCTACTGCCAGCATGGAAACATATAGGATTTATAGTAATGGTAGAAAGAGTGGCTTTCCTAGTTTGCTATTCTGTTATTTTTAGTTTACTATATATAAAACATCTGAACACCAAACTCTGTACTACTGCCACATCAGTAGGAGATGCCCCTCTAAAAAACCCTCCCACATAACAAATTGTTATGTTCTGTTACCCAGTGACAGGTGCCATTCAGGTCAACAAATAACACTTTCAAGCCATAAAAACAAACAGGGACACATCTGATTTTAATTTAGGACATTGGTTTACGTTTTGGCTAGGAAAAACTTTATAAAAGTCAACTTCAAACGGTATTCAGTGAAAAATACATTAACTTGTCTACACAACCACCTCAACGCCTGCTAACTCAGCTAACATTAGCATTCTGCTGTTGCTTCTCTCCCAACAATGAACTACAGTCGCAGGGCGCTTTAGCCAACCTGCTAACAACAGTTAGCAAACATCAACATTTACCAATTCTTCAATGAACAGAGCAACAAACACCTCACAGTCGTTAGAAACAAACGAACCAAACCTTAAAAAATCCGTTTGAACTGTCGCTCCTATTTATTTTTGTAACGTTTAACGCTCATGCGTTAGCTAAGATCGCCAAATAAACGTTAGCTAAACAAAGGTAGCCGTTACACTGCCGTTACAGGGCGTTTCGCTAAGAAATAGTAAGAATTAAATCCCAGAACAGCGTCTGAACTAGCCCGATTGTAAACATTTGGACCCAGTGTTTCCCTCCATAATGACCTCACCCTGTGGATTCCAGATACTTAGCAACATAACACCAAACGTCCGGTTTTATGAAGTTAGCAAACTGCAACAGTAAGCGTGGTTAGGTCCAATGATCAATCTAACCGAGGATCACCACTACATTCATGTGCATATTCTATTTCTGCCTTGGTATTGTGGTGTGGAAAAAGGCTGGCGTGCTTATTTTGCATAATAAGGGACATACCCGCGTCCCTGTGTTTTCAGGGCACAGTGGGTTATGATGGATTATAATAATTAGCCCGGGATCATAACTTCAGCAAGTTCCTTGCCATGAAAATATGACCGAAAGTAACCATTTAACGTTAACACAACACATCCAGACTAATGCTTTATTTTAAACACTTACTACTCCACGTTCTTCAGGAAATACTGCGTGCTTCGGACACCTCACAGCAGCTCAGGAGGGTTGCAGGTCGATTTTAATTCATTAGATTAATCCCAGATGAGAGCGCAGAAGGCGTGAATGCATGGAAATGTTTCATGAAACATTATAACGTCCAGACAGTTTCATTATTTGTGCAATAATGGAGGAACTCGGATGAACAAAAGGGAGAGACAACTATAGCTGTAACGCTGGTTGACACAATATTCACTACGCAAAGCAGATCGCTTTTACATTGGACGAGCCATAGGGACGCAATGGGCGGGGTTTTCTTCTGTTATTGGTCGTTGGAGTTAAAACGCGTTTGGTGATTGGTTGATAGAATCAGAAGAGGTTGGCGCAGAAAACAAGAAGAGCTACTTTCCAGCTTTGCTGCTTAAAGATTCTATCGTTGAAACCAGATATTCACTGAAGTAAAGACACATTATTTTCACTGTTAAAAATTAAATCAAACTACCAATGTTTTATGTACTTTTATGTATTTTATTTGTTTTACTTCTCTCAATAATTATTGGCCCATTCTTCCTGACAGAACTTTTGTAATTGAGTCAGATTTGCAGAACGCTTTGCTCGTACGCTTTTCAGTTCAGCTCTGTCCACAAAGTTTATATGGGACACAAATCAGGGCCTGTGTTGGCCGCTCCAAAAAATTAACTCTGTTGTCCTACAGCTACTTTACAACTAATTTATGTGTAATCTATCCAACCATTTCATATATCCGCTTATCTTCACATGGTCGCGGGGAGCTGGTACCTATCTCCAATGGTCAACTGGCCAGTCTTTCACAGGACAAACAACCATACACTAACGCTTTCTACTGTTATCAAGGTTTATGTACAGAGGTCAATTAACCTGACAGTCATGTTTTTGGACTGAGACGAACCAGGAGGACCCGGAAAGACTCCAAGACACATTCATGTCTGGGACCCAGAACCTGCTTCTTACTGTAAAAGGAAGATGGCTGGGCATTCCCAATGTGTTTCTACGTTCATATACTTGTATAGATGGACATGGCACCCTCAGGCATTTAGAAATTGTACCCAAGTATGGGAGACTTAAGGTTCACAAATCACCTTTCGATTTTCTGTCAGATTTTTTCCACGTCACCAAAAGTAATGTTTGAGGGGTTGCCTTAAAATACACCCACAGATGTTCCTCCAATTATCTCAAATGTTGTGGGATAACCTACACGAGGATTAAAAAGCTATATGTAACAGCATGGTAAGCTCAGTGTACATTCATTTGAAGAAATATTTAAAAAAATCTTAAGCATTTAGCAATCAGAAGTATCTCCTAACTGGCCTAAAACAGGCACATTTTTATAGATAGAAAAGTAAAACTCAAAATTATGTCCTTGGAAGATTTACATCTAAAGTAATCTTTTAATTTTACCAACAGGTTTCTTCAGACTGGAATTAACCTTAATGTTTAGGAGCGGCCCCTCCTTGTAGTCTCAAGGCACACACAGCTTCCAACTGCTTAGACTTTTAGCACATTGTAAAAGACGAATCATCAAAAATCCAAGTGGAAACATGTAAAAAGCTGGTCAGTAATGATAAAGGTGTGTTCGCTGTAATCACACTTGCTCAGAAGCACATTTTCCAATAAAACCTTGTTGAATGCAAATGAATTAAACAATTTCCCTCAGTATTTGTTTGCCAAGAACCCCAAGCAGGACATGATCATTTCATTTTTTGCTTATTTATCTCAAGTCTTTGTATTGCGGCACTCACCAACATAATCACGTTTTCTTAATATTGTGTAGCCCCAAAAAGACGAACAAAAACATCCCTAGCTCGTCATTGACATTTTTCTTTCATTCGAAATGGTAAATAAGTTCAAAAGTGGTAATAAACAAGACACAATTAATCAAGCACAAAATATTTATTTCTCTCTCAACATACAGTCTGTGATAAGAGTGCATCAGGACAGGGTGGGGTAATGCAATGGGACATACAGCAGGCAAAGCAATCCCACAGTTCAAATACAGGCCAGTCACCACTGGAGCATAATCCTGAGGGGCAGTTATTTCCAGACAAAAGAGAGATATGCAGAGGAAAAAATGTCGGGATGCTCCATCTCTTCTGTGCATGTTCAACTACCCCAATTGGTCACTGCTTCGAAATATACACCAGTATTCGTTACCTCCTCCCATGCTCTCCATGAGTTAGCAGCTAGGAAAAGTAGAACATACAAGATACAAGTGACAGAGAACAGAAATCTCTTACTATTGGAAGTATTTCACCAAAGCAGACGACTCTGCATAATATCCTACAAAAATCCAATTCAAACCGAATTGATGGAGTAATATACATCAAAGCAACCCCCTCACCCTGTGCCACTTTTAAGAGTCAAAATGAAATGTACAAATACAAGCTACAAGAAAGAAACTTTACAATTCACAGCTTTGGCAGTACTGGGGTTTTGCAGATGTCAAATTTCTAACCTTATATTTGTACTGTTTCTATGTTTTGTGAAAAGACGAAATATTGGCCATGCTCATCAGTGATTAAACCCCACTAAATATATACAGTGTAGGAACTCCTTACATAGAAGGATACAAGGAGACCATATGTTGTGCAAATCTTTGACATCAAGTTTCAGTTTAATGTTGCATTATATCACTGAAAATAAATGCATTAGACAAAAAAATTAAGTAGGTGGCCATCAAAAGAAAAAAAAAAAACACCAGACCTTTGACGAGGCTATAACACTGCTTTATGAGCATCTCCTGTGTACCATCAAACGAGAAAGAAAAGCTTAACTGTACAGCAAAATCACCTTGATAAATAGCAGTATAAAAAAAGAAAAAAACATAAGACCTCAAACAAGTTAAAACATCAAATTAAACTGCTGATTGCACAAAATATTCTACATACAGTGTATGTTGAGTGCTAGGCAAGTTGAAAGAACATTAAGCTGTGATGACATTTATTGGGTGGCTTGTAATATTGATACTTCGTCTGGTAGATTCTCACTGGGGTTTGGTGAATTGTAAATTTGTTCAACCTTTCAGCTTGCTCCTCTTGCACACATTTAAAAGGTAAGGCTTGTGGCAAGGCCACGATCAAAGCTTTGTGTAAAGGGGTTGAATTGCACTTTTGAGCCTCGAAAAAATATTCACATTATTGGCTACATTCTGATTCACAAAACTACCAGAGGCGTCTACTGTAGAAAGACTAATGTACAGTATTATATGGCTCTGGATACTGGCTTTCCTCTGCAACATTGGAAGCTGCTGTGCTGTCCAAGTTGGTTCTCCAATCTCCAATCGAAAAAAGAAAAAGAGGCTTTTCCCAGCTGAACCATTTGACCTGAATTAAGTGGATTTGGACGCTGGCTTCTGCCTTTGCCCCCCCCCCCAACCTCTTCATTCATACATTGGTTGTTTGTATCTGAAGGCATCAGATCATCTCTCTGCTATGGCATTCCATTTGTCAATATGGTGGAACGTGAATAAGAGTTTAACCGTATTTCTGTTATTTAAATAAGTTCATATAATGTGTTATTAGTGCAGTACAATAAGGGCATACGTATGTAAACCAAAAGATAAACAATGCACTCAAGCTACCGTTTTAAATAAAATCGATGCAGAAATGCTTTGTTTTAAAGAAAATATATACATAAATAAATGTTCAAGGCACTACCTTCCAGCAAAAATGTACACTTGTTTAAAATACTGTTCTCTCACTGAATCTTAAGCCACTAGTATTTGGATTCCAATGTAGTGTGTTTCAACAGAAAGGCAAACGTGACAAAGCACAGAGTGTAATTGGCTATTGTGAGTGCAGATAAAATGTCTTGTATGGCTGAGTTAAGCTAAGAACAAACCCAAAAAGCAGTAGGCTATCAGACAACACATACCGTATAATATACACACATACAAATACACGATTTACGACACTTACACGCGTTGTAGAAAGAATAGCAACACTTTAGGATGTTATTTACAGGAAACAACTATGTACATGTGTGGCTCTGGTAGACAACGCAGAGCAAAATCGGTCTGTCCTGGACACACACCGATATTACACCGACAGTATTTTACCGGATCAGGTAGTCCTAGTGGTTTTTGGGGAGGGCCCATTCTCAGGGTTGTGCATGACATAGGGGTTGGCTTGGATCCCTGGGTTTGACATTGTGGCATAGTGAATCGCTCTTGGAGCACCAAGCAATCCTACAGGAACCACAGACGCAACAGGACTAGGCATGCCAGGCCACTGCTGCGAATACAGAGGAGCGGGAGCCATCCCACCATAGGAGCCTGATTGCACAAGGTAGCCAGGAGGATGCACTGTGGAAGAGTTTGGTGCTAGATTTGCAGGCATACTAGGGCCTAAAGCGGCAGTCTTTGGGCATGAGAGAGGTAGCCGCAAGTTGTTGGGAACAACGCGGCATTTCATCTGGAATAGAATGGAGGTATTTTAGAAAATATTACACAGATCTGAAGTAGAATTAAAAATGTAAGAGACTACCTAATGTATTACTACAGGGTCTCAAAGCACTTATACACCAAACCTCTATAAGACAACTAGCTTGGTATGTAAAATTTACACCTGGGCAACAGGACAACTTCGAACAAAAAACTGAGTCTGGACCTAATATTTAAGAAATAAGTAGAAACAAGAAGAAAAATCTAATCAATTTAGCTCAGACGTTAGCAGTTTAAACATTTTATGTGTGAACACATCCTATTTTGATTGAAACGGAATCCATTTCCATGCTTCGTGCATTTAAAATGACAATCCATATTTAAGTTTATTCTCACCATTATATAGCCAGTCATTTTAACCAGCCTTGCTTACAAATCTCACAGATTAAATAGGTTATATCTGGATAGAAATCAGCAAAAATTACTGGGGTCAACTGACTCAACGTTCCACTATACTGGAGTTGCACAGAAACATTTAGATGGTGACTGGCATTTTTCAATTTAACCTGTGACCGACTGGAAACCTTAAAAGTCTGATCTGTTTGAGTCGGTAAACGGTGAACACGAAGACCCAAGCCCTAATAGGTCACCCTAAAACACACTTTGTTGTAGCAGCGCCTACTAAAGAAAGATGACTCAAATTTGCCCATTTTCAGTATGCTTAAGGTGTTTAACAATGACATCAGAGGCAGCATAAACTCCTGTCTTACACCCAAAAAATAATGTTGCCTCTTTTCTTACCATAAATGATTAATTAGGCTCACGGCTGCAGGGCTAGAAAAACATATTCCAAATGCCATTAATTATGGCTCTTAAAGAAAATTCAGAATGAACAGGTTGACTTTTAAACACCAGAAATCAGAAAATGTTCCACAAAACTAATTGGTGCATCACATTATTCACTAAAACAAAGGAAGCAAACATTCACAGACTCCGCAAGCATTCCTAAAAGCCAATGTTTGGCTTGGTGTATAAGAGCCCCCAAAAAATCCCCTCCTCATCACTTCCACATCTCAAACCCAAATACCTCACATGCAACTGCACCCATCTGTGCAGGTCTCCAGTCTGTGGCTCGCTGGCGGGTGTGCCGTCTCATCCTGCTCAGGGAGGTTCGTGGCTGATTGGCTGCCGCTAGAGTCTCCTTCGTCCAGTCGTCCACCAGTTTGTGAAGATCCTCGGTAAAAGTGCCTCTCTTGTTGTTGCTATTGTTGGTCTGG
The DNA here is from genome assembly GCA_036173005.1 of Crenichthys baileyi. NCBI lineage: Eukaryota > Metazoa > Chordata > Actinopteri > Cyprinodontiformes > Goodeidae > Crenichthys > Crenichthys baileyi. The sequence continues at coordinate 78,672 of JAHHUM010002050.1, read as the reverse complement.
ACCTGAGCGAGCCTTGAGAATGGCAGAGGAGAGGTCGACTGTGTTGCTGTGGTGAGTGATGGCTGCATTTGACTCGAGGCCGCCTGTGCCGTGGTGGCGTTGAGAGAGGACCCTGAAAAGAGAACAAAAAACATTAGAAAACATCAATAACATTAAAGATAACAGGTAAAACTGTTGGCTGAGGTATGGCAGAATTTAAAGCTTTTTACTTGTCATAATCAGCTAAGCCAGCTTTTAGTGAGGCCAGACAGACTAAACGCATATAGACATTGACATTAAGTTGCCAACCTAGCACCCAAAGGATACCAACAGAAAAAAAAATAAATGTTTGAAATGCAAGCAGTGACAAATAACACAATCAATGAATGTTTTCATGCAAAACAAAAGTCAGTGAAACAATATGTAGTCAGAGTGCCAATGTCTTAAACAAATAGTACCAAATTTCCAAGAGAAAAAACAAGGACAGAAATTATACATAAAAACATAATTAAAGTCGTGGGGACAATAAGAAATACAGAGAAAGAAAGTAAATAAGATAGTTACTACTACTGCGCTCTTTGCCTAGACATAGTCGTTTCAGAGTGGACCCTATAAAAAGGTAAAACAGCACAAGACAGAAACAGTTAGGCCAGGACACTGAACGCCACAAGGATGTGGACAAGCTGCTTTAAAAGCACAATCAGCTATTAAAACAATCAGGGAGAGAGAAAGAGGAAAAGGGGATTTAAAAATAAATCTGGGAGTAAAACTGGAAGACAGAGCCCAGTTGTCCCTGTTAAACTTAATGATCATAATGAAAAAACTGCCTACTTTTACATCTAGCCAGCCAAAAGTTAAAATTGTCAGTGCTCCTTTTTAGCATGAAGACATTTGAGTTTTAGGATGAGTGGAAATAATATTTCAAAGTGATTTTAGCTCTCTCATAGAAACTGATGAGGATATTTACAAATTATTTTATTTGTTTGTAGGCAGAAAGTGAACTGTTTACTACCAAAAGACTGTATTAGAGAAAAAAAAAGATCACTGTCCATGTGAGACCGCCTGTAGAACAAAACCTAAATAAAACTTTGAAATCTAAAAAACACAGTGCTAATATTTGAAACTCGTCACCACAAATAAACATGCAAATAACTCAGGAGAAGTGACAAAAAACAACAATATTGATGATACAGCCCTTCATGTGGCGAAGCATGTCTCCATCAGAGCCCTGTGTGGCGCCTGCATCATGCACATCTTCTCCATCCAAACATGAGGGACAGAGAGAGCAAAGGACCCTGCCAACACTAGGGAACTGTTGAGGGATTTCATCTGTACGCACCGGAGTGCAGGCTTGGGCAAAGTGCCTTTACTTAAGGGATGTTAGACAATCAAAATCAACAGTGGATGGACATACAGAAGAAATTAATAGGGTACAAAAACGGGTCAGTTCTCCTGCACACTTGTAGAAAAAGTCCCACTATTTTGCATACGATCTGACCTGCAGCCCATGTTTGGACAGGATTAGCAGTTCTCAAGCCAGAGTATCTGTGTGCTGTGTTTTGATCTAAGCCTAAAGCATTGCATTAAGCAACTGTATGGAGAGAAGGAGGCAACATAGCCAAGTTCAAATGGTTATGAATTGTTAACCGCTGTTCTTTAAATTATGGATGAAAGCAAGATTACAGAAAAAAAACATCCATGTAGTAATTAAATTGATTATTACTTTAAAGTGAATTGTAGTCTGGCTATTAGAAGTGACACATGTACGAAAGTTAGAGCTTAGAAACAGTAAATAGATGCTGCAATTAGGATGTCCAGACAGAGGAACTTTGAAATTAGTCTCTAACTAAACTCATGTCCTGGACTGTGTCCATGGTCTGTCTGCGATTTTATTTTAGCCTCATCCAAAGTTTCGACTGCGAGCCATGCAGCCACATGTGTTAATTACCTCTTAATTCACAGTAAAAGTTAAGACTGTATTTGTTGCTGCAGCTTCTGGTCTGTCAGGGTCATGTGACCTTCCCTATGTACTGTGCTCAGACAGCCGTCAACCACCAGTAATTACATTTTACAATGTCCACAAAGAAAAGCATAAAGCTTTTTAAAGCAAGAGAACAAATAATTTTTTGCACCCACACAATTAGCTGGAAGTGCATTAAAATACATTGTAAGCCAAATTTAACAACAGATCTAATGAAACGTTGCGATGTAACAAGCTAACTTTAGCCTTGGGAGTCAAACAACCCTCTATTAAAAATCTGTTTGGTTTCTAGATCGTAGCTACAGTAGTTTTGGGTCACATCTTTAGAGACAAATTATGTCAGTTTGAGGTGACATGTCTGAACATTAAAGCCAAAGTTAAATCAGTAAACCTCAGGTTGAAGCAGCATTTTAAGGCCGTCCTGCAGACACTCCACCTGGGCCATAAAAAAACACAACTATTTCTGCAGCATCCTCGTTGGTGAGGAAGTGAAGTGGAGTCACAATGACAACACTAATATAAAACAATGTAATACTGATTAAATGTAGTACACTACTGCCATTAATTTTATCACTTTATTGTTCTATTGGACAGAGACTTGATATTAGCAGATGCCTTATCCAAATGACTCTGCTTGGTATCAGGAAAAAAGAACCTTGATCAGGACATCACTAATAGAAAATATAACCGTTTTACGGGCACCAACCTAGCCAAGTTAGAAGATCTTACACGAGTTAAAGAATCTGAGAAATAATAGGTACCGAGGATGACGGGTTCAACTATTTTTATAAATTAATACGATGTATGCATGTTGTTGATGTCCAGGGGCTGATGCAGAATAATCTTTTGACGTTTTGGAGGCAAGATTTGATATGCAAGAATAAGAATAAAAGGAAGAAATGGTGATACACATCAGGTGGGAAAGCCTGCAAGAAGGGTGGAAAAATAATAACTACTGAACTTATTTTTATAAAAACAACAGTGAAGATAAAGGCAAGGTAAATTAGGTGTATGAAAAAATGCGCAAAGGGAATAGAAAAGAACAAATACAAACAGATGGACAGAGACACAGGTCCACTGAGGAATCTAGTGCGTGGTTTGCTACTAGATTTATAGGTGACTCTCTCTGACGTTTGGTGGTAAACCGTCCAGCCTGTAAAGATGAATATAGGAGGGAAGAAGAAGAGAAGAAACAAGAGAAACACTTTGAAAAAGTGAACAAAGATTGGAATGAGAAACCCCCACCATGAAAAGCATCAGAAAAGGACACTGAGTGGGTTTTTTGGAACCGACTACAACATTCAAAGATGCCTTTAACCAAAGACAACCCAAATTAAAGGATAACCACTTGTTTAAACAAATACAACTAATAATATTAAGCTTAAAAATGGGTGCATGGATAAACTATTAAAATATTGAATTACATGTTTGTTGTCTAAGTGGAAGGGGTGTGCAATATGGCACAAAAAAGAAAGAGAAAGAAAGCAGTATTGCTCATCATGTTTTATACCTATTATCACTAACGCTTTAAGTCTGCAAACAACACAATTAGAAAACGGCTTTCCAACTAACAGACACTTTTCTGCCAACCAAGACAATTCAGTTTAAGAGCAATCAGTGGAGTCCCCCTTCACACCAGATTAAGACCTCCCCAGGACATTAAAAGTCAGTCAGCATGTTCATGGTCTCATCAGGGTTTTTGGAGAGTTCTTCAGGTGAAGCAGCATGTAGATCTTGGGTGCTGCAGACGCCACAGTCCAAGGCTACAACCTCATCGTCCCCACACTGGACCTTTTATTGTAATAGTTCTGGCACCATGACTGATCTGAATGCAACAATAGTTCTTTTGAGAGACGTTGGTCTCATTTCCTATCAGAAACAAAGTTGTTAAAGAAAAATTATTTCATATCTTAATCTGCCGGGAAAATAATGATTTTGGGATTAACTGTTGCCATTAGGAGGTAGGAGGACAATAGGGATTAGTTAGAGTGATAAGCAAGAGAAACAGATTTCATTCTGTCTGACTGCACTCGCAAATATATGCTCACAGTATTAAGTTAAAACTAATGTGAAAATTTCATCACCCAACTGTACGCTTTCCTCTTGTCATAATGCTTAAAAGCCGACTGAAATACTAATGGTGTTCCCTTCTCCACAGTAAGGCTGAAAGTGATGGTGGAGGTGCAGAAAACTCACAATTAAGCAGGGAGTTTAGCAGATAGTTTGCAAATATTATATCACAGATGTGATATCAGAGTTGGTAGTAGAGTGATTGGGTGGCCAGGATGGCAGCAAAAGTAAAAAAAAAAGTTTTCCAAATCTCCCACAATCCAGCAATGATTGAATGTTTTTGTAGATTTTGGAAACCATACGGCAGTTTTAATCCGGTGTGATGGGGGGCCTTAAACTGTGACTGAAATGACGGAAATAATAATGTGGAGTATTTATAGGCCACTTTATTAGTCAGGAGTCCATTAAAACACCAAAACATGATGGTGAGCATGGTAGAATACAGGAAAACAGCCAATGCTCTCCAAAAACACCAAATAAACTATTTGCTGTTGTATGATTCACTGTGAAATGACAAATTAGGAAGTGGGTGATGCAGCTAAGTAGCTGTATGCACACAACTCCTGAACTCATGTGAGGAAACCAAACAATCGTCACCTGTCGTGTACAGAAGGAGCTAAATTTAAATCAAGAATACGCACAAGGCTGATTAATAGTTGCAGATAAAGTTCCCAGGTAAGTTGCAGCATATTTTTGCCCAAGTCATGTAACACTGAAAGATCCTAGACTGTTGAGGTTCTCTAGGGATTCCTCATTGTTACTGGTAATACCCGTCACATTTGCGACATGTGGTATTCGTAGTACATGTATAGTAAAATGTGTACTGTTCCAACAGTCTGCTTGTTTCATGTGTTTGGTTAGGAAGTCTGTATACTGCTTACCAGCAGTAGACGCAGTGAATGCTCAGAATCAACTAAATTGACAAATCTGTTACGCTTGGATTTGTGTAGGCTGAAATAAATCGTTTGCACAAACTGTGGTAATTTCATTGTTTAGTTTGTCTAAAGGCAATTAGATGAGTGTATTTAGATTTTTCTATTTGGAGGTGATTTTAGTTTTGTTATTTGCCTGAAGACAGACTACCATGAACCTGAATCCATAAAGAGTACCTTGGCCAGGACCAGCTTGGTTGGCCATCCCACCACCATGTCTTCCAGCGTAGATGTTGTCTGAGGAGAAAGAGCCTTTCAGAGAACAGGGTTGCTGTGTGTGAACCTGCTCTTGGACTCTACTAGGTTGACTGTTGGAGGTGGAGCTGCAACTGGAGTGGGCAGAACCATCTGATAGAAGTGAACTTTTAGCTGGGGAGCTGGATGAACTGGCAGCCCTTTCTCCTAACACAAAACAAAAATAAAGGATGAATCAGACTGAATCACTGCTTCACACACTCCTACTTTTTTTTTTTTTTTAAATCAATCCCACTTAAGTGTTTTGAAACGTTTTTCTACCGGACTAAAAATGTCCAAACTGTTTTTCATCCAACATCTCCACCCACACACCTTTCCTCTCCACACTGTTGCTGTTAGGATTGCTTCTGAGATGCTGCACCATCGGATTGAGCAGTTTTCCAGCTTTTAGTTTGTGTTTGCTGGTTTTGCGCCGTCGGCCAGTTGGAGGAACAGCATGAAGCAGGCCAACTTTGGGGGGTACAGTCTTTCCCAGCTCTTTGTACAGACATTCAATCTCACTCCTCTGGAACGCCTGCAGCTCAGAGATCTCCTTCATGTGTCTGTTATGAAAAGACAAAGAAATAAAAATTTCCAAAAGATTGCTAAGGTGCAACCCAATGCATCTCATTGGGTTGCAGAATGTTGCTTCAGAATGTAATATGCTTTGATACGGTAGGCTGAAAGCTAGTTTCTCAATCAAGACTCGGTCAGCAGTTTTCTACATGACCGTGTGGGCCTCATCATAGCCTTTCTGAATTCAGAATCTTTTTTAAATCCTTAATACATTTGTTTTAATTTATTGAAATGCACATGTAGTAAAGACATGAAAGGGATTTTTTATTTTATGATACTGAAGGTTTGCATCTGGAAGGTAAAAGCAACAGCAAGTTACATACAATGTAAGATATGCAACTTATTAATGTTCATTACTAGCTCAAACATACAGAATTAGAAAGAAAGACCATTATAACCAATGTATGAAAAAAGACTGTCTAAAATAATCATTTCTATCAGCCTTCTAATCTTTACTTTTACTCTTCCCTAATCCTTAAAACAATAATTTTCTCAGAAAATTGAGTTTTTATAATTATTATAATAATTATAATGTAATGAATGAAAACCATATATTTTCTGCTGATAGAAGAAAAATAGCTAAATTTAACCTTTAAATCAGCCTTTAAAGTTCTTGGTATGACTAACTAAACCTCAAGTCAATACAAAAAGCTGAAATGTGAATCTCTGCATTTAATCTAGCAGAAATTAAACTATATTATGAAACAATAATCACTACTTAAAGTCTAGAGTAAGATTTAGTTAGGATGAAATCAGGCCATCTGTTTACCACCATTGTCAGATTAAATCAGTTGCATGAAGCCATGACGTTATCCTGACATGTGGGCATGGCTCTCCTGATGTCAGATAGCTCTAACAGGAGAAGCTTTGTTTTCTGGAGAAGACAAACTACGCTGTCCCAAGACCGCAACATTACTGAAGACAATTCTCTGCAAAAATAATATTACTTTCATTTGTTTTCATGTAATTATTGTAATTATCAAGTATGATACTTTACTTTTCTCTGAGTTTCTGAAGTTCTTTCTGCATATCTGCATCCTCAAACTCTGAGTCATTGTCGCTGCTGATGGTAGGGGCGAAATGTCCAACAGAAGGTGAAGGAGTGTGGCCATTCATCGCAACAAGCTGGCAGCTTGGTGATTCAGAGCTCTGCTCACTTTTGCTTCGTCCGGAGCGCCGCAGGAAGGCGACTGCCCTCTTAACGAGGTCACTTCCGCTATGCTCAGTCAGAGTCTGAGCTGGCGGAGCAGCCTGAGATGGAGGAAAAGCCATGCTGCTGCTGTCTTCGTCAGCTGAGTCGGAGTAAAGTTGAGATGAGGGCCGACAGTGGTGATGGGTTGGTGTGTCGATAGTTTGGGCTCGGGGGATGTGACGTGGGGTGGCATCGGGGCTGGAAGTGGGAGTGGAGCGACAGAAGTTTGGAGGGGCAGAATAACGACTTCCCCGGTGGGGTTTGGATGATCCTGCGCTTTCATTATCAGGTGGAGGTGTCACAGAGGTCCTGCATGCTACCCCATGGCTGCGGTCTTTCCTGTCAGTGATCTGAGTCTGGCTGCAGGACCCTTCAGAACCACTAGAGGGTGGTACAGAGCTGCAGCTTGTTTTGCATTTATCTGGACAGCAAATGGCATCAGGTGGTGTGGGGATGATCTAAAAGGTCAAGAAATCCAAGTTGTTACAAAATCTAAGTTTAAAATCCCTGTTAGCTAACATGATATTAAAGCAACAACAGCGACAAATGTTGAATGGCAATACAATCTAAATTAGCCTAATGAGTGATTTTATTTTTTCAGCATATTCTTACTTGAAAACGGCTTTTTGGCTTGTATGAACTGGAGGTTGCAGACACTTCTGTTCTTGTGTCTTTTGTTCTGCTGGGGGCTAAAGTAAGAATGACTAAGAGTAAACAAAAGACCATTTTAAACGATTATGCGATAATAAAGTGGCATTACTCAATCAAATCTACCAACCTGCCGCTGCCGAGTTGTTTGACTCACCCACGCAATCTGTCCGCTCAGGAATCTGTGGCTAGCGGAGAAGGAAAGAAAAAGTTGTAGGTGTGTGAGAGGTTGAATAAATTCAAGTAGTGGCACATTTAAAACATTACAAATACAAGATCAGAGAACTATGGTTTGGCATTTTAACTCCCTGAATGAGTCACAAACTGCTAAATTAACAACATCCAAAATGTATTATGACTCCAAAAACACTTGTACTCCTTTTTAATTTAGAAAAACGAACAAAAAAAAAAATAATTGAGCTCGCTTTTTTCAGCTAATTACAAAAAAACAATTGTGTTTTCATTTCTTACAACAGCCTTTCATCAATATTTCACCAAACAATGTTTGTAGCAATGTTATTATCTATCAATAATGCCTCTACTATCCTAAGAATAACTGATTTGGGGATTTTAGTGGGGCGTCTTTGTTTTTAACCCTTTCACGCTAGCGGTCGCTACAGCAAACAGCTATTTAAAACCTGCTTTCTTCTATGTGTTTGGTTGTTGATAACACATTTAGGCCAGTTTGATTCCAATTGTTTTCCAATGTTTCACACCATACAATGCCATCTATTATGTGCACACATGCTCAGCAGTTACAAATGTATATTTCAAAGTCTAAAATGCATGCTCTTCGAATAAGGGGATATGTCAGTTAAAACACTTCATCTAGAGGTAATCATAATTCATGCATGAAAGGGTTTCCGCCTACAAATTTTCCATCAGTGCATGGTGATATTTTATTCATAGACACAAATACTGTGTTTTACCATTGGTTCCACCTTCTTCTTTGTGAGGGGCTCTGTGCTGTGCCCATCTGAGACTGTAGAGGAGCTCAGTCTATCTGTGCTTGAGGACTGGGGCTCAGAGGTCGTGCTTGAAGGCTGTGAGGGGGGGTGCTCCTGGTATAACAGGTTTCTGAGCTTTTCATCCAAAGTCTTGATGGTACGGTCAACAAACTCCCCCCTAGGAGGCCCCTCTCCATCCGACTCCCCTTGCCCGCCACATTGCTGCTGACTTGAAGACTGCGGGTTCTGATGTGCAGGACTTTGGGGCTGAGAGGTCACTGTCCCAGGCTGGATAGGCGAGGCATAAGGTTGCTGCAGGACCACCGGCTGTTTGCAAGCCAGCGAAGGAGGTTGTTCTTCAGTAGGACTGGCTGTCTGATTTGGCTGATTATTTAGCGATGAGATCAAAACACCAGCTCTTGCTTCTTTATCGGCATCTTTATTAGCATCCACAGAGACGGCTGGCACAATAGCGCAACATGGCATATCTGCTACCATCGACACAGCAGAGAGTGAAGGTTCTTCCACAGGAAAGGAGTTGTCGTGGCTGATGCTCCCAGTTGTGAGGGTATGTTTGGCAACACTGGGCTGGCTCTGCTGGACCTGGGATTCACCAATAGTTTGGTCTGAATGTTGCACTAAGGTGGGTTCAATGGAGGAGGTAGGGCTTTGTGAAGGTAAAGATGTGACTGGGGTTGCCAAAGTAGCCGTGGTGCTGCTGGACCCGGCTGAGAATGAGCCAGACGTTTCATACTCTGGAGAAAGGAAAGGAGCAGAGTTAATCAGAAAGTGAACAGATTGTGAGTTTAACAGCCAAGCTATAAAGAAGAGGATCTATGTGCTACAGCTGCCAGTGCGTTACATCATCATTTGCTTTCCCTCCATCACCCTCTGTGTGCTGGAGTAAAAGCCCACACTTCTTTTCTGGCTGGAACACTGCAGACCCAGTCTTATATAACTGACCCCAATGGAAGAACAACAAAAACCACACTAAAAATGCATAAAAATAAATATGTCATAAACTATTGTAGGTAAAAACGGCCTTTACTAAATCTGAAGAAAGGAGAGAAAACAGTGTGCAACATACCCTGTGCTGTAAAGGTGTGTGTTGAAGTGCTATCTTTGTCTTGAATGAGTGTTTCATCCACAGGGCAGATAATAAACCAGCGCTTTCCGGTGTGCAGGACTGTCATGGAGAGAGATGGAAAAACACAAATTCTTTGAAATACACTGAGGGAGCTTAAGGTGCAAACTGATCCTTTTACCCACAGTTTAACATAAGACAACATAAGTAACACATTCTTACATCCAGAAATGTTTCGCTCCTTTAAATCCTTGAAAATTTGGATTTTTTCAAAAACTATATGTACTCCATGTTATGAGACTTACCGTTTTGTTGATAGACCAGCTGTGGAGTGGTGGGTTCTGAAGCCTTTACAGACAAAAATAAAAGAACACAGTGTAACTGGATGGAAATCTGTTTAAAAAGGCAAATGCAAACACTTTATCTAACAGAGCAACAAGGTCATAGTAATCTATTTGATTGGAATTTTAACTGCTTCTGTCGGCAGCTTTGCAAGTTAAGGCCTAATGACAACGCAGTCAAGTTGCTTTGTGTATCAACAGCAGATGAACTTATAGAAAACTTTCCCCATTGCAGCATTAATGCTGTGTTCTTTTTGTGTGCGGAAGTCTTATTCTCAGCATTCCTAGTCGGATATACAACAAGAACGACGAGTCAGTGTGCGTTCGAAACAGGGAAAGTTGTACGGTTAGTGTTTTAGCACCTTTGGCGGTTTCTATCTCAATAAAATATTGGCACACAGTGCAATAAAAATCTACTCTTGAACATGTTCGTTTTGTGTCTAAATGTATACAATGATAAGTGGTGTGTTGTATACATCGAATTGTATTCCTGGAAGAGCTCAGCACCATGACAATAAGCAACTCCCATAGTGTTTGCATGTAGAACATTCTCAACTCAGGTGTGATTTCATTTTCAGAACTGAGCAACGACTTCCAATATAACTCTAACGCAGCATTACAACGGCAGCTACAAGCTACTTCTCACCTCAACTCATGTATATAAACCAAGCTTGTTTATTCCCATTTCAACCCCACCCCCTTCCAAGGCAGCTTAGGGCAAAGCCAAAAAGCTGCCAAAAAGCATGAGGGAGAAGACAGGTGTGTGCCAGGCTGGAATGGGCTACATGGACATCAGCAAGAAGCTTGTTGGGAAGGTCACAGCCGTTTGTGCAATTATTGGGAAACAAAATTAAAAATACTCATTAACTGCTCTCTTCCTGGAGCTCGAAGTTAGATTCTCCCTAAAAGGGTGAGGACACCGATAAGAAACATAAGGAAAAAATAAATAAATAAATAAACCCACAGCGTGACCCCTGGTAAAACATTACTCCTTTACGGATTTAGATCTCATAACACCAAACATCTAAATCAGTGTTCTAATTAAGTGCTTTGTTCAAACCGAGCTCTTTGACTTCAACTCCCTGTTTGGAGGAAAAGAAATGCTGAGCATTACCCAAAGAAACCCCCCCAAAAACTCCCCACAGTCAGGCATGGAGGTGGAAGCATTATTTCTTTAAAGAGTTTTGTGCTAAAATCCCTCCTGAGAAACTGTGTGTGTGCACATCTGGTGAGCAACCCCATGAAAAAAGAAAAGTCTTCTCAAAGGTACTGACCAACTAGTTCTCTACAATTACTAATATGTTGCTCATGAATCACATATTCGTACATCATTTAATTGATTTTCCTTTCTGTAGTTTTGGTTGTCTCGACCATTGAAATCAGAATGTTAATTTCTTTGTAGGTGAGCAGATTTAGGACTTAAAATCAGATGATTAAATAATCAATAAACAGATCTCACCTCTCTTCCCAGTGCACTCACTCCTTCAGTCTGTTTGGAGTTATATCCATGGTCAGAGTTCCTCTCACCCTCTGTGGTCTCACTCAGCATGTCTTCCGCCTTATCTACAATGTCTTTCAGCTGGTCAATGAAGATCTCTTTTTCCAGGGGCAGTATAAAATCATTTTCCACCTAAATGAAACATTTAAAACAAAAAAAAACCTTTACAGATACAGCCTAAAAGAGAGAGGTTCTGGGTGAGGAGCCAGTGAAGATGGATTAGCAGACTAAAGTCAAAACAAACAAAATTCTCAGCGATTTATTTTTGCCTTCAGGAATTTTCAACGCACGTCTTTGGAATAAATCAACGTTACTGACCCAGTGATCGCATCAAATATTAATGTATCGCTTAATATGCTCAATAATAATGTGTGAGCAAGGCTTTGGAGAAGAGAGAAAGAGCAAGAGACAGCTAATAGTTTTTTTTTTTGGTGCATTGCAGCTGAAACCAACTGGGAGTTTCTGTTCTGTGTGGTACGACAGCTTCTAAGCGAGCTTCAAAAACCTTTGCAGCAACTGAAGTGGCAGCACACTGCCTCACATACCATGTAAGTAGCAATCTCCTCTGGTGCATCTCCATCCAGGTCAAACTTGAAAGTTACCATTTTATGATTATGAGTTTCCAGCTGGCACTCTACCATCTTATCCCCTGTGTTACACACCTGCAACAAGACGAAACATAATTTCAACTTGTCATCTTTAACATGAACTACAAGACGTTTGCACCTTTTAGAAAATATTTAGGTCACTCACATTGAGCATGCTGAGCTTTGGTTTGCCACATTTTTCTTGTCGGGAACGGGTGCGCGAGGACTTGCGGTGTCTGCGCTGTTTCCCTTCACTTCTGCCTCCATGTGTCCCTTCGTTTCCATCGCTCATCTCTCTTCCCGATGTCACATCAGAGTTGATACTGGTCAAGAGAAAGATAGGCACTTGCAATAATCAGTACATACAGGATAGTAAAATTCTCTGAATACCAAAACAACAATAATAAAAAACAACACTGGAGCCGCATAAACAAGATTTCAATCTGCCACAGCAGAACAGGATGAAACATGTCCCAAATATGGCTGAAATGCTTGAATGTGGGACACTGGCAAGGGGAGGTTATGCCAGGTCAGCTATGAAATGAAAAGAAACACCTAGAATAAATTATTTTGAAAAACTATTTATACCTTTGGAACATTTTGTCGTTATTTCATGATACAAACAAAAACCTTCAACGTATTTTGGGATTTTTTTGGGATAGACCAACACAAAGTAGTGCTTAATGTGAAAAATCTAAAAAGTGCATTTGGGTTGAGCCCGCTCTACTCTGATACCAACAAATGAAGTCCAGGGTACCTATCGGCTTTCAGAAGTCACCTAATTAGTAAATGGAGTCCCCCTGCGTATAACTTATTCTCAGACAGGTCAGAGATAACATTTTGGAGAGTTTTACAGCAGGTTACGATTAAAAAACAAAACATCCAAAGCTTTGAACATCATGCACAGCAAAGGTAAATCCAATATCTGAAAATGGAAAGAAAAGGGCCAAACTGAAAAACCTACCAAGAGTCTTACACTCCCCCTCACTGACCTCGAGATTCATCTCTGCCCTCTACGGCATGCAGGATTTAGCGAAAGCCTCATTATAAACTTTAAATAAACTTTAATGTTCAGTTTAATTTAGCTTAGAGGTAATAATCTCGTACCTGTCACAGCTCTGTCCTCCAGTGCGTTTTTCTGCAGCCTGCTCCTACAGAAGACAGAACCCAAATGTAAACCAGAGATAACGAAGCACAAACCTGCTTCTCATTCCTGATTTCATATAACAGCAACTTCAAACACAGGACAGTATTGTTAAATCTCAGTACCTTTAGAAAGCACAAATAACAGGGAATGGTAGCAGCAGAAAGCCATGACTCCCATACCTCCACGTAAACCTCTGACGACCCTTGACCTGCCGCTCCAGTGACCGTGCCTGGGATTTTCTGCTGGGAAGCAGAACCAGTGACGGGCCCAGAGAATGCCTTCTGTGAGTCAGAAGACTGCAGCACAGGAATTTGGCCTTGTACCCGACTCTGAGGTTGGCTCTGTGGGGGCAGCTGGCAGGACATTGTGCTGTCCAGTTGGTTAGCCGCAGTGGCTGTGCCCAGATCCGCCTCTTTCTGCACAGGTGAGGAGAACACTGCAGGCTGAATGAGCTGAGCATGCTGAACCTGCTGTGGATTGGGGCCTTCCTGAGTCTGCTGAGGAACCTGTTAAAAATGTTAAAAAAAAAACACATTTATTTTTAAAATGTACTATGTGTTAATAAAATATCTAGACAGAAAATGAATTACATTTAAAAATGCTTTTACTGTTGTGCTTCATCTTGATATTCCTATTAGAAGTTTTACATCTGTATAACCTAATCTGAAGGATACATTAAACGTTCATTTTATTCATTAGTCAGTCTAAAAACAAAAGATTCATGAAATGCAACATAAAGAAAATCTAAAAAATAGAAAAAACCCACCTAAAGCACACAATAATTTAAACTCCAGTGCAGACTCTTATAGTCAAATTTGCTTCTCTGCACCTGTCAGAATTACCTGTATCAGAGGCCGAGAGCTGCCATTTGCAGGAAGGTGTGTGTTCTGGCATGGAGCAGTGTTTGTGTGCATGGGGTGGCTAGTTAGTGCTGATATAAATGAAGACTGCATCTGAGAAGCCTCAGATCTAGCAGCTGTGGGTTGGTGTTGTGGTGAGATAGGTTGCACCATACCCAACACAGATGAGGGGGATGGTACAGTAAGAGACACTGGGGTGGGTGAAACTAATCTGTGTTCAATGTGCAGAGGGGAAAGGGGAGAGATGGAGGGGGTTACAGGGACAGTAAATCCAGGAGAAAGGAAGATGTGAGTAATGGAAGAGGAGGATGAAGGGTGAGGAGCAGTGCAGGGGGGAAGGTAGGCAGACTCAGGGTCAGTCACAGCTGTCATCACCTGGACTGTGGGATATTGTGAAGGAAACTGAAGGAAACAGGAAGAAAGAAGACAATTACAGGATCTAGAAAGTTCAAATGAAGAGGGGTTGAGGCAGGGTTTTTGTTACTACTGGAACTGCTGTTCAGCTATAATTCAAACCTGGACAAACATTCAGAAATACAAAAACATTTGAGATGCACAATATCTCAAAAATTCTTATTATTGATAGAAACTGGGATTACCTGGGATGGTTGTGATGATGGGAGCGAGGCTGAGATCTGCAGAGGTTGTAGCTGTTGGTGGACAGCAGTTTGAGGAATTGAGTCCTGATGAACAGGTGTCTGATTTAGTGCAATGGAAGCTGATTGGCTGAGATCCAGTTCATGGCTTGTTTCATCTTGCCCAGACTGTGGAATGCTCTGACCAGCTGAAACACCCTAATGAACAGAAACACACAAAGACGGGAGTAACTTCAGGCACAGAAATCACTTTTTACCTATTTCCCAATCCGAGCTCAAAGGTATGAGGGTTCCGATTGATTTGTAATGATCGGTATCTGGAGCAATCTTCAGTATTCTCACACATACTCTAGATCAACATTGGGTGTCTGAAGTTAAGTTTGGGCAGTCGCTGAGGGCACAGCCTATTTATGTGTGCAGCTTGCAAAACTGTATTATGAACTGTGTTTTATTACCCCATTTACAATGACATAGAGGTGCAAGAGACTCCCTGTGTGACTTGTTCTGTCTGTTAGGTTACCTAGACAAGTCTCAGTGTAGACGACAGGGCTACACATAGAGCAGCTGAAACACTAGTCATTAAATTTTATGAGGTTCAAATAAAAAAACTAGGTTCATGAAGACTGAAGCTGTACGGGTTGAGTCAGGTATATCTTTAGAAAAACATCATAAAACTAGGCGTGTTTTCGGAGACGCATTGTTAGAGCATTATGGCAGCTTTCTTAAACAGATATAACCTCCTGTTGCGAGCAGCATTCAGGCTGACCCTTTAGAAACATCTGGATGGGTCAAAATATCTATTGCGGTCAGAAAAAATTAAAAGGAGAGACCACAGCATTAAGAAAGCAATTGGTGAGTGAGTTAAGTGCCAAACAGCATGCAGACAATGCAATACCAATGGAACTTGTTTCTCATCCTACTGCATATACATGGCATGGATTATAATATCAGACTAAATTCAGGTTCTTAATAGAATCAGATCAATTGTTTCACTTCTTTAAAAAAAAGAACAAAAATTTGATGCATTTCTTTAAAACCTAAAATTTCTCAAATGTTTTCAACCCATGTTAAGAGGGAGTATTATTTTAAACAATGTTAATGCAAACTAACTAGACACTCACCTGGTGGTTGATGTGTGCACTGTGGCTTTGCTGGGATGAAACTGGAAAGGTCTGAAGAGATGCTGCTTGATTAACTCCTTCCACAATGACGCACTGTGCTAGCTGGTACTGGCTCTGACCTGGCGCGGCCTGCAGGATGGCAGGATGTGCATAGCTGAGAGAGGAAGAATCAGGCACAGCTGACGCAAAGTAACTTTGATTCCCAGCTGAAATCTGTCGAACTGGGGTTCCTTTGGGATGAGGCAGAGACTGGGACTCATTCTGTTCTGGAACTGCATTTTGCAGAAGAGTTGGAGTGTCCACTTGGTGAGTAGGAGACTGAAGTCTTTGAGAAGAAAGCGTGGGTGGCTGTGCCACATGGTTAATGGTATGCACAGATTCCTGGCTATAACCGTAAACTTGTCCAGCATCTAGTGTGTGTTGTATGTTTAACTGGGTATTCTGCATCAAGGCATGTCGGAGGTCTTGTTGAATAGAAATGATCTGATTGTAAACTGGTGTGGAAGATAACTGGCCAGGCTGCTGATTGGGCTGACTGCCTGAGGCTTGGGCCTGCTGAGGTGTGCTAGTGGCGTGTGCAGTCTGACAGTGGGTCGTTGCTGCAATCGCTGAGGAAATTTTGCCAAGAGGGCAGCTTTGTGTTGGCTGCTGTGCTGCAAAGATGGCTGCTGCAGTCTGATGCTGAACTGCAGGATAGCTTGACGCAGACTGTGTCTGTTGCTGATTTGAGGACACAAGGTTCTGAGAAACCTGCTGGACTTGGAGGGTAAAGGTTGGAGAGCCTGATGCTGCTGGCTGATTTTGTTGTCCTGCAGTCTGATAGCTCTGTGCTAAATGTTGTGGCACAGCCGATGCGGCATTACTCACTGCAACTGATGTTTGTTGCTGGATATTTAAGGAGCCTAGACTGGCTGGGATCGGTGTAGCACCACTTGGGAGACCAGCATACAGTGCTGCAGGGTAGCTGTGTCCAGGCTGAACGGGCTGCTGTGGTACGGACATGGTTGTGCTGGATAAGGGCAAGCCATGGACAGACGGCTGATGCTGGTGACTTGCAGAACTGGCCTAAAGACAAAAAGCGAGAATTGAACACCTTCATGGGAGGTCATTTTTTAGACAACCATACTAAAGATGTTGAGTGCCATGCCTTGGAAAAATATTTATACCCATTAAACATGTTTTGTTTGTCTATCATATGAAATCTCAATAAAATATGTCACCAATTACAACATGATAGATTATGCATGTGTGTGTGTGTGTGTGTGTGTGTGTGTGTGTGTGTGTGTGTGTGTGTGTGTATATATATATATATATATATATATATAATATATATATATATATATATATATTTTTTTTTTTTTTTTTTTACTTTTGCAAGGCACTGCAAGTTCAAGGAAAAAAAGAGGGTGAAAGTAGGTTAATTAAAACACCTATTACAATAAAAAGCAAGAGCAGACAGGTGTGAGATAAATGAGGGCACCAAGGAAAAATGGGATAAACAGAGGATAGAAACTAGACAACCATCCCTTCTCCCTGAGATAGAACCTAGCTATCTGTTGCTAATAGACAGATGCTGCAATACTTCAGCAAAGTAGAAAGAAAAATGTTAAAATCTAGGTCATTGGCAAAAAAGGGGTTTGTTAAGGTTAATCAGAAGGGTAGTCTGTTAGAGGTTACTCCATTCTCCTCCAACAGAAGCAAGCTTATGATTGTAGCACGGTCAGAGCTGAAGGCAGCAAGCCTAAGAGTAGACAGGAGACCGGTCCAGCTTCATGCAGAATGAAAGATTTAGTTCGTACAGGCTGGGAGAAATCTGCAAAGCAGGCGTTTGCTCCATTACAGGGAAGTTAATTTACTTGTCTGCTACTGTAACCTACCACTTCCACAGCAGTGATTGTCTGTTGTTCGCTGGAAAAATATTTCTCCTTGCAGTGCTGGAGAGATTCTTGATCCTGAAACAAACTGTTGCTCTGTGGAGGACTTGTTGGGGTACATTCTCCATCGCTGTGGGACGGCCTCTGGGCTGCTGAGGAGTGCAGTGGGAAAGTTTGGGGTGGCACGACAACAGTAGGAATTGATTTCCGACTGATTATATTAATCAGGGACTGCTGTAGCATGGAGAAATTTGAATAATCACATGATCCTTTTGGCTGTCCGTAACCAGAGGCGTGTAATTTTCCACTGGATAAAGGATGGTGGCGCATGTCAGATAGACAGTGATGTGTTGGTGATATAACATTAGAGGGATGGTGGCTCCCACTTTGGGACTTTGACAGAAGCAAAGAAAGGCAGGCTTGACAATCTGAGTTCTTATGCAGTGCAGAAAGATGGCTTTCATTAGAGGTTAGACTAAAAAGACTACTGAGGTCAGAGTGTCGGCGTGGACTTTGCACTGGGACAGCCAAACCTTCGCTGGTTGTTGGTGATGGTGATCTGATACCAGCATCACTAAGGCGCCGGAGCTCGGTAGGTGAAGAAAGAGGGGAGAGAAGAAACATTGGCAGAGTGGTTGGGGAGGGAAGCCTTCCCTCAGCTTCAGAGACAGGCTGAGGATAGGTTTCCCTGGGGCTGAGCTCCATCATGTTCTCCCTTACAATGGGGATGGGACTGACTGATCTCTGGGCCTGAATGAAAGCATGGAGTTGAGCTATTTGGCTTGCCCTTTGAATGTCGATAACAGGGGCACTTCCCCTTCGTTCTGCACTTCCCAGTCGAGCCCTGAGCTGTGGGCTCAGTGGTGCCTGCCAAACTTCACCGATTTCAGAGGAATGAGGTCGGCCTGTCAGAAAATGGCTGATTTTCTGGCGCTGATAAAGAACAACCCAAAAGCAAAATGTGTTACTCAAAAATCAACAGAACAAAATCAGAAAAAAGGTGTATGAAGATATGAATGCAAAATTATAAAAAGGTCATGTTTGTATTTGCAGGTGCATCTCCATAAATGAAGATATTATCAGAAAGTTACTTTATTTCAGGTAATCAAAAAAAATCTAATCAAATAAAAAAAGTGAAACTCGTATAGACTCATTAAATGCAAAAGTGGTCATTCCTGATAACTTTGATGATTATAGCTTACAGCTAATTACATTGATTTAAATAACTCAAAATTCACATTTACAGAAAATGTTAATACTGCATAAAAAATGAAACACATTTAATAAAAGACATTTTACAGCTATGCTATGGCCTGCAAAATCATGGGGAGGACGGACTGACTGACTTTACTGTGTCCACACATCTGCTAGATCCAGGCATATAAATGGAAGGTTAAGTGGAAGGAAAACTGCAGCAGAAAACCGTAACAAGGAAAACTGCAAATTGAACTGAATATTTTGTTCTCTCTGTGTCTCTGCTCTGTTCTCTCTAACCCCCAGTCGGTCGTGGCAGACGGCCGCTCACACTGAGCCTGGTTCTGCTGGAGGTTTCTTCCTGTTAAAAGGGAGTTTTTCCTCTCCACTGTTGCATGCATGCATGCATGCTCAGTATGAGGGATTGCTGCAAAGTCAACGCCAGTGTCCACTGTCTCTACATGCTCATCCGGGAGGAGTGAACGCTGCAAGTCACTGACTGGATGCAATCTGCTGGGTTTCCTTAGATAGAAAAACTTTTTATCCAATTTGAATAAATAACAGAATCTGACTGCACTGTTCAATGATTAAGATTAATTGGAATGTATGTACCTGACTTTTGTGAAGTGCCTTGAGACGACATGTGCTGTGAATTGGCGCTATATAAATAAACTGAATTGAATTGAATTGAAGCAAAGCCCATTAAAGTCATTGGGTGTGGACAGCAGCTGTGGTCAGAGCTTCAAGAGGCGCCACACAGACTTATCCAAGACATGGACTACAACTGCCACCATCTAGTATAAGGCCACCTCTGAACCAAAGACAACGTCAGAAATGTCTTGTCTGGGCAACGTAGAAAAAAGTAGGTTGAGAGACCAGACCAGACCCAACAATGCAGACAAGCTGAAGGCCGCTATTAAACCTGAGCATCCCTCCACTACATGGACATATCTTTCAGTAGGTTGGCATTGCTGTATTAAAAATCTTAAGAAATATTCTGATTTTTGTGAGAAACAGAATTCTGGGTTTTCATAAGCTGTAGACAATAATCTTCAAACTGAACAAAAACATTCTTGAAATACATAAGTATATGTGTAATGAATCGTATAAATTTCCCTTTGAATTGAATTACTGAAATGAAATAATTATTAGATGATAATCTAATTTAGTTTGATGCATCTGTATTGCACATGACTAAATATGTCCCAGAGTGGAAATACAGCACCAGCCTTCACATTAGGGGACACACGTGAGCACGGGTTGGTCTGAAAGTTTGCATATAGTTCAACAAATCTGAATGTACAGGTTTAACCAGAGTGAACTGATACAAACCTGCTGTGTTGCCATAGTAATAGGCTCCAGCAGGGATTGGTAGAGGACACTTTGCTGGCTACTGTGGGAGTCTGAGTACACAGTAGAGCCCATGCCACTGTCAAGTGTGCAGTCTGCTGCTGAGACACACAAAAATGCACTTACGTAAAAAAGTGACAGATTTATGTGGTGTTTCTGGGCAGGGAGAGTGAAATCTCTTACATGTCACTGAAGTGGTACTGGTTGGCAGGGTGTGTAGCCTGCTGTGCTGGTCTGCATCTGTGTCTTCAGGTTCTACCACAAGAGGCTGTACAACATGTGGTACTGCACCAGCGATGCCCTCAGATGATGTCATGTTAATCCTCTGCCCTCTGTCACCCTGATCCACTGGAGCTACAATAGATGCCGTCCTCCCTCTTCTCCATTTTATCAGGGCCACGCGGTCTCTTAATGACTTTCCAACAGTTTTAGCGTCGCTCTCATGGAAGAAGCCAGACTCCACCTGACAAAAAAAAAAAAATTGGAAAAGAATAATTTCCAAGATATTTTTAGCACTGAGCACGTGAGATAGGATAGGGTGAATTAAAATGGGAGAGTGGGAGGCAGACAGAAAGAACAAGCAAAGGAAGGAACAGAAGAGCTATTTAAAGGGGTTAGAGCTGCGGGATATGATTCCCTTTGTTGGTGTCTGGCTCATTGCTCACATTAGAGCTACCGGGATTTTACATAGATAGATGCAGCTGTATAAGGATGACATTAAAAACAAACCTACATTTAAAAATATTAAAGGGTGTTTTCTGTGCATTTAAAAAAAGTATACAATTTGTACTAAATTACTATTCAGCATAAAATACTTGCGATGCATATTGCTTAACCAATTTTTGTATAGAAAGCGTGCAACACTAATTCAGGTTATTAACATTATTTAACAAATCTCAGGTTCACCTTTTACATTGATGTTTGTAATGAAAGAGACTATTGTTTGCTGCTGCTCGCTGCCTACTGTGTCACGTGACCCGCAGTGTCACAGCACCTGGGTCAGATTAGCTGATCGCTGCAACTAATGATTATTTTGGTAGTCAACAAACCGATTTTTCCACATGTACCAACAAATATTTGAATTCATCTCGGCTTTTTGTTGGCACACCTTCTTTTTTCAGTATCTGTACATGTTTTACTACACCCTACCCAACCTGCAGGTCTATTTATTGTCATACATTCTCACAGTAAATTAAATCAATGACTTAATAGTTTAAAAAACTAAAATCTGATTTCAGTGCTTCTGTTTCCACAAACACAAGTTTCATTGATCACAAAATGTGTTTTAAACAATATTTATTTGTTGCAGATTATTTAAGTCCCAGTTTAACCAGTCTAGATCTTTTAAAGCTGAACAGTGTAGGGGCTGAAAATCATCTAATTATTGCCTTAGATCAGTATCCGGGACAAAAAGGTCCTGATCAGGATAGCCCTAAAGAAATATGATGTAGAAGTGCTTCCACTGTACATGTCTGCTATTGTTTTAGCATGATTATAGGAAACAAACCAAAATAAAAAATAAAAAAGGAAGGAACCGACAGGAGGAAGAGATACAAACATAGGTCATTAAAATGAAAATGTTTATATTCTCCATATCCAGTTCTCTCAAAAGGTCATCATACCACACGCCTTCTTAAAACCATTGCTGTGGTCTAAGCAAATGTTAGACTAGAGACTGTTGAGACTTGAGGAAGTTTCGACTCAAACATAGAGAAAATGCTCAGTTTTTCTTATCTTTCATCCTCTGGGAACCTTATCTGATGAAACAAAGTGAAAATAAATAAAAATGCAATAAGCTTGTCCCTGGAACAGCACTGCAAGTTATTTTGAAACATAATCACATTGCCTGAATGACAAAAGCAAAGAAAGTCACAGCTCATTTAAGTACTTATAATAAATTATTAACTGACCATTTCTTGCACCACAACCTCAGGGACCTCCTTCTCCAAGTCAAATGTGAACTCAATGGCTCCACTCTCCTTGTACTTTCCTTTTAACTTCTTATGGTCCTCCACCCACAGTTTGAGAGCTATGGTGGGTTTTTTCCCATCATCCTCCTCTGCAAGCTCCACCCTCACACCTGTGTCCTCGGCAAAGAAAGCATGATTCAA
The DNA here is from genome assembly GCA_036173005.1 of Crenichthys baileyi. Classification (NCBI taxonomy): domain Eukaryota; kingdom Metazoa; phylum Chordata; class Actinopteri; order Cyprinodontiformes; family Goodeidae; genus Crenichthys; species Crenichthys baileyi. The sequence continues at coordinate 56,350 of JAHHUM010002050.1, read as the reverse complement.
CAGATCCTTAATGGTATACCTGTAAAAGCAAAAAATAGAGCTGACTCAGCAATTTAGGCAAAAATACAGGCACGACTTTGTTAAGACAATGGAAAATAGTTGGGCTTCCACAGCCAGATGGCATAATCAATAGCATCAGCTACAATAATGAGTAGACATCAGTAATTTCAGTCCAATTTTTTGTTTATATTTCTAAGTGTTTTTTCATTTTTAACACAAGTTACAAGGGTCTTTCTCCAAAATGCAGTGTTTATGTGGAGAACCTTCCTGGCTGCAGTGTAGAGCAGCATTATGCGTCTGTGCACTCAGCCTAAAATCAGCCAAGCTGGGCTCCAGTCATTGGGTAGCTCCATCTGAGCTACAGCTTCAAAGCAAACATGGCCAGATAAAGCATCTACTTCACTAACAAATGAGTCAAACTGTAAATGTTTTTCAAAGTTCTCAAAAGCTGAAGTGGGCAAAAGTATGGAGGTACTTGGTCCCAAAGAGGCACTAAGAGACAACAGCTAGGAGCTACTGAGAAGCTGACAGAAGACAGAAAGCAACTGTATCTTGTTTCAAAGCTGCTGACTGAACTCTATGAAGTTAGACTGTCTGCTATGTTTTTCCCTGAATAGGTGTTTGAGGTTTGATTAACACTGTACCTGGAAGGATCCAAGTTCAGACCAAAATCAATTTTACTTCATTCCTTTTAAACCACATTCAACTGTATAGACAATATTAATATCCATGTTACAGTCTCCACTACGACATTTTAGGTAAAAGGTGTGATAGAAACAGTTTTTTTTCTTCTGTCTGAGTTGGAATCCTCACTAGACCGAGGCCTTTATTTCCAGTTAAATCTCATCATACAGGGGTTGGACAATGAAACTGAAACACCTGGTTTTAGACCACAATAATTTATTAGTATGGTGTAGGGCCTCCTTTTGCGGCCAATACAGCATCAATTCTTCTTGGGAATGACATATACAAGTCCTGCACAGTGGTCAGAGGGATTTTAAGCCATTCTTCTTGCAGGATAGTGGCCAGGTCACTACGTGATACTGGTGGAAGAAAACGTTTCCTGACTCGCGCCTCCAAAACACCCCAAAGTGGCTCAATAATATTTAGATCTGGTGACTGTGCAGGCCATGGGAGATGTTCAACTTCACTTTCATGTTCATCAAACCAATCTTTCACCAGTCTTGCTGTGTGTATTGGTGCATTGTCATCCTGATACACGGCACCGCCTTCAGGATGCAATGTTTGAACCACTGGATGCACATGGTCCTCAAGAATGGTTCGGTAGTCCTTGGCAGTGATGCGCCCATCTAGCACAAGTATTGGGCCAAGGGAATGCCATGATATGGCAGCCCAAACCATCACTGATCCACCACCATGCTTCACTCTGGGCATGCAACAGTCTGGGTGGTACGCATCTTTGGGGCTTCTCCACACCGTAACTCTCCCGGATGTGGGGAAAACAGTATAGGTGGACTCATCAGAGAACAATACATGTTTCACATTGTCCACAGACCAAGATTTGCGCTCCTTGCACCATTGAAACCGACGTTTGGCATTGGCATGAGTGACCAAAGGTTTGGCTATAGCAGCCCGGCCGTGTATATTGACCCTGTGGAGCTCCCGACGGACAGTTCTGGTGGAAACAGGAGAGTTGAGGTGCACATTTAATTCTGTCGTGATTTGGGCAGCTGTGGTTTTATGTTTGTTGGATACAATCCGGGTTAGCATCCGAACATCCCTTTCAGACAGCTTCCTCTTGCGTCCACAGTTAATCCTGTTGGATGTGGTTCGTCCTTCTTGGTGGTATGCTGACATTACCCTGGATACCGTGGCTTTTGATACATCACAAAGACTTGCTGTCTTGGTCACAGATGTGCCAGCAAGGCGTGCACCAACAATTTGTCCTCTTTTGAACTCTGGTATGTCACCCATAATGTTGTGTGCATTTCAATATTTTGAGCAAAACTGTGCTCTTACCCTGCTAATTGAACCTTCACACTCTGCTCTTACTGGTGCAATGTGCAATTAATGAAGACTGGCTACCAGGCTGGTCCAATTTAGCCATGAAACCTCCTACACTAAAATGAAGGTGTTTCAGTTTCATTGTCCAACCCCTGTATCTTCACATTGTAAATAATCCAGCTATTTTTTGCTTTTTGTTTGCGCTCTATTTTGTGGTAAGCAACAACTTCAAAACATGATTGAAAAAAAGCCTAAATAAAATGGCTTTTTTATGGAAAAGTAAAGGTTTAGAATAACTGATTAATAAAAACAAATTGGTTAATAAATTAAAACCAACTGAGGCAGTCCTAAGCAGAAGTCAAATTCAACAAATACAGGACTTAGGTTTATAAAGTAATTGCAATAAAACATTACCAGGTGTTTTCCAACTAAACTCGGGCAAATTCTCCCACCACATGGTATTCAAGGCTCATTTGGCCTACTTGTAAGGAAAGTCATTACGTAAGCAAACTTTAAGACTTCTTAGAAGAGAGAAAGCCGTTCTGCTGAAATCTTCAGTGTCAGAGAAATATCACCGATGCAGAGGAAAGTGTCATGAAATGCTGGGGTACCTTTGGCCTATCACTTACCGCTCCTCTTTCTTTTGGCATATACACTCGCCGATGGTCTCCTTGATTTCTGGATCCATGACCTTGTTGTAGCTTGCTGGCTTTACACCCTGGGAAGAAAGAAAAATCCACATAACATAGTGGACATGAAAACAGAGGATGACGTTTTCCAGATAAAAGCAGAAAGACAGCCAAAAGCTGTGAAGGTTTGTCTTTCTGTGTGTTTTAACCCAACAGTTCTTATCTTTAAGCATCTCTCAAACCTTCTGATCAGATTAAAACAAAATGTAAAAGTATACCCATCTTTAAGATGAGTTTTTCAGTTATTATTCCACGTCTTCATTGAGGAAATAAAATGTTATCACTATCGCTCTAGATCAATCTCAAATTAATATCCCCTTTGCTATGGAGCAAGCAGTATCTAGAGACAGCTTCTCTAGTGTTTCTCAGTGATTAATGGGAGCAAAAAGCCTTCTGCATTAACAGCATGTACGTGGTCATGTCTTAGCTTATCATGAGACCTTGAGAGCAGAAAAATCAATACCCTTCATCCAATATGGAAGTCCATCATGACTCCAGACACCCCGCAGACTAAATGACAGTTTGGAGCATGCCGCACCAAGAGATGGAGACAAAGACAAATTAAAAGCGGCCGTTGGGGTTTTTATAAAAACATGACATATGGTCACATTCTGTGCCCCATATGGAAAAAATAAACTTAACCTGCTGCTTGCTTTTATTAATTCCAGTTTACACAGAATGAATTTCTGGCTGTACAGTACAATAGAAATTTAATCTGGAAAAAACTTAAGAAATTAAAATTATTATATAATTTAGTAATCCCAAATGATGCTAGCTCCTTACCTTTACACATAGCTTAGCTCTATGCTTTAAAAGAAGACACAAATACACCAGGAATGGGACTCTTCTTTCGTATGTATAACACTCTTCTGAGATCTTTACATATAAAATACCTTTTTTTTTTACTTACTGATCAAAAATCACACAAATTTGAGTTCAGCAGATACATTCTGGAAAATATACAGCTATTCAGATGGTTTTTCAGTTTTTATGACATTTTGACAAGATTTCTGCTCAAATCAAGAGATAAAAATGACTGATATAATAATAATAATAATAATAATAATAATATAATCTATTACCCAGTTGGGTTGTCGCAATATTAAAAGTTCAGACTCGATACCAATACTTAGTAAAATACTTGATACAATTTTCAACACCACTGCAACCTTTATTGAGGGCACAGGGTTCTTTTTAATAAAGAGAAGAAAATATTAACTACATTATGACAACATTTCCTTACATTAATTATGACAAAACCAATAGGTAGAGGGCAAATCAGGACCCATTTAGATGAAATATAATTGAAAAGTCACTTCCTTGTATTGCAAAACAGTAAACAAGAAAACAAGAAGTGTTCATGAAAGAATGTACCTCAATTCTCTTAGATGACAAACTACAGCCAGCAGGGCCGGTTGCTACTGGTTCCGACTACTTTCTCTTTGTGCCAACCATATATTAACGTTTACTCCTTTCATTTTTAGCTACATTAGCTGCTAATTCCTTTACTACAGAAGAGAGGAGCAATGGAGAGGGTTTTTATTCCGTCGCCTTAGTTTTTAGCAGCCGATGAAGCCATCTGCTGATGGACATTTTCCTGCATTAAATCGTACCCACAATAGAACAGAGCGTTGTGCTCCTCGGACTCTGCACCAACTCCATAGGTGGGAAATGCATCTTGAAGGTGGAACTCCGACTGAAGCAAGACTGCAATGGAGCTATCAGTATCTTGTTTAGCATATTTAATTCTCTTGTTTTTGAGATACAGGGGCTTTACTTTAGCTTGCTGCCCTTGCCAGGATTGCAGTGCTAGCATTGCTAGCATCTGGGCTTATTGGCATCATTCGGTTTTTCATGTTCCTCTGCCTAAAAGGCTAAATTTATTCTAACGATGACGTCATAGACGGTCACAAAGGCTTTTCTCCAAACATACTTGACATGTTCCCAGAGTTTTAAGTGTCCAGGAGCGGCTCACCGATTTGATTCTCAGCCATCGCTGTTCAGGGAGGGGAGTGGCTGAGTTTCTCCGTGTGCAGCGCTGCAGTGGGAATCTGTGTCCCATTGTAAAGATAAAATGTCTCACTTTGTATCGATTTTGATGCAAATGAAAACCTTTGAAGAGCTAATTTTTCTTACTAACGGTTATATCGAAATATCAATTATACTGAAAACCCTATTACAGAGAACTGAACTCAGAATTATCTTTACTGTATTATTTACAAAATTCACAGGATTTGTAACAGAATGCACTACGTAATCTCAACAATCAATTGATATAAATCAAAAACATCTGGTTATAGTTATAGTTCTGTTAACATTTTTCTGATGAGCGCAGGTGCACTTACACTAGTAACTTTGCGATAAATCTGTGCAGCATTTTGACACTCGGAGTAGGGATATTCTGAGGTGGCCATCTCCAGCATGCACATGCCAAAGGCGTACACATCTACTGCCTCGTCATAGTGCTCCTCATACATCTCTGGGGCCATAAACTCTGGAGTACCTAGAAAGGGAGAGACAGAGCGCCTCATAATCAGACTGAATCATCAACGTCTCAAGCCTCATGGTTAAGTCTAATACCCAAATCTCATACCTATGACGCTCTTTGCAAAGGAGGCAGCTTTAAGTGTTGCCAGTCCTAAATCCCCTATCTTCACTGATCCTGTAGGTCCAGTAATAAAGATGTTGTCACACTTGAGATCTCTGTGGATGATTGGCGGCGTCCTGGTATGAAGAAAGTGAAGGCCTTTCAGGATCTGTCTGCACCAGCTTCTCAGGACTTTGGGTTTCATTACCTTGAAACGCTTTAGGTAGCTGAGAGAAGCAGAGAGAAATTGGGAACAAAGTACAAATTACCTACACAAAGTCAGTGTATTTGACTATGCATCAACACCAATACCAAAGGGCTTTAGGAACACTTACGTTTTTAACGTTCCTGAAGTCATGAGTTCTGTCACTAAAACAATGCACTTCTTTCCCTTAAGGGGAGATTCCCAGAAGTCATAGAAACGGACAATGTTGGGATGCTGAAGACCTTTCAGCATCTCTGCCTCCTCTTTAAAGCGCTGACGTTCCATTTTTGACAACTTACGGTCCTGGGGGAAGAAAAGGAGCAAGAAAAGAAATAATCAGTACTGAGCTCAAACAGTAAATGGTTACAATGTCCTGCATTATGTTGCTTCACAAGAAATACAAGAGGTAGGAGCTCATCAGTGCTTCTGCACAAGTTAAACGCATTCAACACATATGCATGTGGAACTATGAATAAGAACGAGGCTTGTGTCAGTTCATATGCATATCTGTACAGTATATGCCCCCAATACTCGGTTGGGGCTCTTTTTGCATAAATTAGAGTAACAGAACCTTGTGGCATAGAGACACTCCTCCTGTGGCTCTGCTGAGGTGTTGCTCGTGCACCTTTTCCTACTAACCCATTTCCTTCCACCTTAATTTACGTTATATTTGGATATGCTTGGATACAGCACTCTGAACAGACAACGTCTTTAGCAATACCCCTTTGTGTCCCTGTGGAGTGGAGTGCAGTAGTCTTGCTCATGATTGTGTTATTATTGGTCCTATACAATATTCCAATATTCTGATAAATTAAATTTTGGGTTTTGTTTAGCTGTAATTTCTTGACATGTTACTGAAATAAATATACATTTGGATAACTGCAAGTAGAGTTGTCAGTTCTACAACCAGACCCAGTTCATAGGTTGCTGACCCAGTGCTTGGAAATGAATCTACATTAGGAGACATTTTGTACTTTACAAAGAAAACAAAACTTAGCCTGAACAATTTCCACATATTTAAAGGCCTCATGTATGTTCTTTAATAGCATTCCCCTTTAATCTACAATTTGCTAGCTTCTATTGAATTTTGAAGACTCCTGAAAAATCTAGATGGCCTGAAGCACCACAACCCACGGACGCTGCAGCCTTAAAAGGTTATGTCACTGATCTTTCCATCTTTATCAGCATGTTCCAAATGTGTGCTCACTCTCTCAACCATCTTCTGCTCCCATATCTCCTCCCCCAACTCTGCAACACACCCCCTTCTCTGCACCCATCACATCAACCACTCCCTTTTTCCATCACCACCCATACACCTCCATAACTCCTAAAGTCTCTCCGCATCTCTCCCTAAGGAGGATTTTGCCAGCACCTTGCTTATGTTGTGCATTTCTCTACGAAATAAACCAAAAGAAACACGCTGCATAACAGCAACGCAAACGGGGAAGGAAGCCGGACCCCCACCCCAGACAAAGATGGGCGACAATAGCATTGGAATGCCATGAAAACAACCCAGAGCAGCCTTGTTAATTATTCAACCAGCATGAACTCATTCTCGCATAAAGCAGCAAAAATAGGATCACATCAGCCAGTAAAACCTAAATTTAACGGTGAACATGAACTGTGATACGTCTCCAGGAGTTGAGTGTTATGATGGTGAAGCATCGAGTATGTGTGAGAGAATGTGGCATATCAGGTTTTGTGTGCAAGTGTGTGGGGGGTGGGGATTTTCACTGCACTCTTCTGAAGCCCATGAATAATTCAGTTCTGCAGAGAACTCTTTCTGTCGAGCCAAGCTGAGCAAAAGAGGACTGGGTTATCCCCAAGTGCTCTTTCCTTGCACGGAAGCATCACGCGGTGCGAGGTTTATCTGAAACATGTCTTAAAGGGCCAACAAGAAAGAATTTAAAAGACATTATTAACCAATGAAAAATGCAGCTTTGATCATTTTAAGATGACACCTGCCTTCTGGTATCCTGGTCCCTTGCTTCCCCTCCTAGTCTCACCGCTTGTCCCCCAGGAATCACGCTGCTTTAAATAACAGCAGACTCAGAGTGGTTCCCAAGTTCAATTCACACTCTCCTCACACCCATGCATTTGCTTCCTCACTTCTGTTTCCCTCTTAGCAGACACTGGGGCTTCTCCATTATTCAGAAGCCACCTGTACTGTGAGCTCAGAGGTGTTGATCACTGCATGTCGAAAAATACAAACACATTTCCAGCTCACCGTCATGCAAACCATCAGATAAAGTGTCTTACAAAAGGTGACATTTTATTGCTTAGCGACATATAGGGTTACTACAATTTGAAGGTAAAACATACACACTAAAGAGAGCTGCAAACGCATAGTGTCTAAGCAGTAAGTATTATGTTTAAGTTGGGAAACTCCTCACCTTAGTGTTTCTGTTTACGTATTCTCACCAACACTGGTTTGTACTACAGGACAAGCTGTACAGGTTCAACTTACTACAACAACAATGTTTAGCTGCAAAGGCACGGTTAAACACATGCACAGAGGAAAAAAACATTAGCTGCATATACAGGCAAAAAATCCAACTGTGACAAAAGGAGGAAGTGATCTCCAAAGCTGCGCTTCACACTGCTGACCTGCACTAGATCTGTGCGTTTAGCTATATTAGTCTGTCACCTCTGTTAGCAATACAGACATATCCAAAAGAGCCAACTTTTAATGACGGCATGTAAGGGAAATTAAACATTTTAGCCTCATGTCATATGTGGCCTTTACTGCATGATTATTCTAAAATCATTACTATCTTTATTATTATTAATAATAATATCATCATCACCAAAAATATTATTCCTACTACTACAGACATAGCCACAGTATACAAATAATTTCCTAATTATTTGTATAAAATGGGTTGCTGTTGACAGTTTGACAGCAAAAGCTTCAAACCACAAACAGTCTTCTCTAATTCCAACTGAAAGACGGATATTCTTGTTTCATGCAATGATAATCTAGCTCCATGTAATTTGGTTATAATTAAGAACTGCTATCAAATTAAAGGATGGTGAGGGAAGGCACAATGGGATTCTGGGTATGTTAATTACTTTAATTATCTGCTTGGTGTGTTCTCTTGCATTTTTATACGTAAAAAAAAGAAAGGGGAAAGAAGTCTAACACTATGTTTCAGTCAAGATGATCACGTTAACAGTTTTATCACCTCATGTTTTGTGTTTAACATTAACTTAAAAGACTAGGCGAATTAAGCTGTGAGATGTAAAGGGTTTTAAAAGGAATAGATTCATAGAACAGGGTGCAGAAAGGCACATGGACAAGTCTGAGCAGTCACTAATGCACTGGTATCTTGTTGTGTTTAATAAAAGATATCTATATAAATAGAAACATGTGTGAGTGCAAACTGATTAGAGCAGACTTGGGCATTTTACCAATACACCCCACACATATCTATGTGTATGGGGACATTGCCACAGTCATGTGTGTGTGCCAATGGCTCACACAAAAAAATAGAAACTGATAGAGAACCGAGGTTTTGGCCATACATGGGTCTGCACAGTATATTATATTATAAAGCACTGTTTGGATTGCAATATCTTATTATTTACGGTTAACACCAGCCAACAAAAATCACATTTAAAATGTATTTAAAATAACCGAGTTCATGCAATGGCCTGACCCTCAACATCATGAAACTCATGTGGGTCATGAGGGTCATGTTTATCTTATCTGACAGTTTGATGGACACAGACTATGCCAACCACTGGCTCAGTAGAGGAGGGCTGATTTTCTTTGTGTTCTATAGGCAGAGACCAATGTTGGTCACTTGTGCTGATTTGATTGTGGGAGGCCAAAAATGTTTGATGTGGCGATTAAATGCTCCTAACTGTTCAGCTGTACTCAGTGGATCAATGGTCTCTGAACTTCCATAATAAAAGATACAGATCGCTGGGAGAAGGAGTCTGGGTTGCTCTTACAGACAAGCGGTCATCAAAACCAAACAAACCGAGGGAAACTGTCGTTAATGCGTTAAGATAGATCGTTCTTGGCTAGAGGGGAAAAAAAGTCAGTGCACATGCACGCAGAATAAGGTGTTAAGGTGTTAAAAAGGTAACAAGGTAGATGACTTAAAACATATCTAAAGCACAGCTAAAAATAGCAGAAATCTGTCTACTTATACAGAACCTCATATGGATGACATCCACAAGTTTTATTATACTTTATAATTATTATACTCTATTATATATAGTATTAATATACGAGTTTGACACATTGATTTGTTAGGAGTTCCAACAAATTCCTCCAGAAGCTTTAATTATGTCACGCACACTTAGAACCTTGTTTGATTAATCCTTCTCCACAGCTTTGTGGTCCAAAACAAGCTTTTCACACAAGACTTGAACTGATATTAAACAACAAGCAGATTAACTGCATCTTAAATACAGAAAAATGCTAGGAAACAACACAATGTCACAACATCTCTTAAGAAGCTTAAGAAAAGCATTTCCTCACTGGATGTACTAGTTTCTGCAGTCTGCATTGTACACTGTTCAGGCCCGTCTGATTAGGCTTAACCTGGTTTTAAATGCAGATAAATCAAAAGCTTTGCTATTTTCAAAAGGCCAGCAGCTCCCACCTCTTCTGCCCAGCTTGTCAACTGCTCAAGGGGTTCAAATTGAAAATGTCAGATGCTACAGATATTTAGGTTTTCTGATGGATGAGAATGTATCTTTTAAAACTCATATTGATAAACTAGTTGTCAAGATGCTAAACTTCTTTTTTAGAAACAAAACAATGTTTCTCACAGCAAGAGAGGAAGCACCTGATCACTTCAACCTTTCTCCCTCTGGTGAATTATGGAGATCTGTAATTCCTTAGCACTTCAGCCCAGTATTTGAACAAATTGAATACCATGAATCACTGTGATCTGCGATTTTATAACTGACTGCAGCTATTGTGTACATCACTGTACTTTGTATGCTATGGCACAATGTCCATCTCTACCCGTCTGCAGACTCTCTCACTATGTGTTTTTTTAAATACCCTTGAATGCATTCTTGGGCTTCTTCCTACATATTTATTCTAATTTATGTGTAGGAAGCTCAACCATTATGATCTGTGCTCTCAGCACATCATCTTGATAGAGGTCCCAAAAGTCAGAAGGGAATTGGACCTTTAAATTATCTGCTCCTGATACCTGGAATAACATGCAAAAGGATTTAAAACAGTCATAACTTATTACTTTCAGTGAACTTAAGTCAAATTAAAAAGGAGAGACATTAGCTTACTTGGCTCTTGTAACTGCCCAAATGTTTAAAGCTATGTGATAAATCAAGGGTATTTTTATGAGTAGTGAAACTGTTGGTTTATGCGTTTTTTTGGTTTTGCTGTATGTTTTACGCTGCTAGCTTGGCCAGGTCACCCTTGGAAAAGAGGTTTTAATCTCAATGAGTTTGTCCTGGGTAAATAAAGAAGATTACTACTACGAGATTTTTGAAAGCAATTTGTGAAGCACTCATATACGCACTGAACGAATGGGTCTGAAAGCACACCATTCTAACTCAATGGGATGCTGTATTGATCCATTTGCAACCTGTTCTGCTTACTCGGAAATCAGGGTGCTACAAAAAGACATCTTATTCAGTTTGCTAACTGCAGGGGTTTTCTTTAACAGAAAACAAATCTTGCTTGTGAGACTGAATGTGTACTGAAGTCTGCTCAGCTGCAGATACTCCCTATGCTTAACAGGTGACTACTGCAGTGTATCCACTGCTGTAACAGAAGCTGACGCAGGGCGAGCCATGAGCCAGCAGACTGCCAGCAGATGAATTGTGCCTGATCATAGTTGAATGCACGAGGCTCTGACCGTTTATGCGCCTGCAGCTATTATGCCCGCTTTAGTGCTACGGCTCTGCCTTACAGCAAAGGCTGTGCAAAGAGGAACACCCGCATTCAGGGCAGCAAAACAGTATCTTCACATAGAAAGATAAAAAGAAAGCTAAATGTGCCCTCACCAGAAATAAATGAACCACAGTAACGCCAACAATATAACAAGAGACACAGACACAATAAACAAGCTGTCATAATGACTACTTCCCTGTTAAAACATGCAATTCATGAGCTAACAAAAACATTGACAAAAATACAAGTAGATCATTTAAGCTATTAAAAAACAATAACATCTATAAATGCTACACCAACGAGCTGGTGTGTTCAGGGTGGAGGGTCTGGCATACAGACAATCAAACTCTGGACAGGTGTTGGTCATTGAACACGTTCGCTTTTCTGTACTTTTGCCGGTATGTTTGCTACTGGTCAACTTTTCTGGGTCCAAACTGGCTTCGTCTATCGTGCCTGTTCATATCAACAATGAGTCAATTTATCAAGAGGATATTTATTACCCGCTTCGACAACTGAGAATTTAAAGTAATCTTCTATATTTTAGCCATAGACCACTATATGGAAATCCGTCTGTGTAACTCCAATAAATAATATCTACCAGCAAAAAGTCAAGAGCCATTATTGTTTAATCAGGGCTTATAATAAATATATATATTAAAGTATATAATAAGTATTCAGAAAATAATGCACAATTAAATAAACATTAGATTTAAGCTTTTTTATTGTTGTTAATCTCTATAGTTAATAAAAATACTTAACTAAAAAAGGAAAATGGATTCATTACCAACAGATTAAGTATGTATGTACAAAACGGTATAAGGGCTTAGCTACAAAATGGTTTAAATATATTGGTATGTTTACAGGTAAAAAAACAGAAGAAGAAAAGACAGAAATGGTGGGTAGGAAGTGAACTTGAAAGGGCTGAATTGACTCAGCCATTTTGATACTGAAACTGAAAATATATATTCCTTATAAAGGGTGTTTTTAAAAATATTGATAGTATTAATAACCTGCATTTTAAAACTAGGCAACGCATCCGAGTAGAATTTTACCACACATGAAGTTTCAAAAAATGTCAGCAAACTGGTAAATGTTCTTCCCTAAGAACACTGATGCAACTGATAACCAATTAATTTGTAAATGTATTCATCTTTTCACAGTCAGGTTAAAATTTTTACGTTGCCATTGTTACCCTTGTTTAAGAAATGTGCTGTCCAGATTATCTTGGCTTTTTATAAACCAGACCTGGTTTCCTGCATTTCTACCTGCTGTTGACACACAGTTGTTGTTTTTTTAAAGAAAATAGGACCAATTTTCAAAATAGAGGTTTGTAAAAACTGATTTGATTGGCTGGCTATATAGAGAGTTTTAAAAACAATGACATAGGTCTACTTTGCACACGACAACTCTTGCTTTCCATGTCAGAAACCAGAATAACAGAAGAACATTTTTAATGGAACTTTGTTTCTATTAAATTTCAATCGTAAGCTAATGATGGTAAAACCTAAGAAGAAAAGGTCAAACGGTGTCATAGAAGACATGAACTGCAGTTGCTTTGGTCATCCAAATTTTTAAATATTTAATTACAAACGAATGCTGAAAAAAACCCATCCAAGGCCTAAATTAGACAAAAGGAAGCACGAGTTTGGGCGTCCAGCAGAGCGTGAGACACAACAGCTGGTGGTGACATCCTCAACACACACCCAACATCACGCTGAATGGCAGCACAGGCACTCAGACCTACTGTAAAAATCACTGGGTAGGTAATACAATTAGCTAAGGTGATACGATACACACTTTGGCAGTTTCACCTCTGTTTGCTTAACTTGAGACAAATATTTGCAAATGCTCGATTCTCATAAAGCCTCTGCAAGCCAGCGCAGACAGGTACAAAGCAGAAAGTCAGAGGACTGTGGAAGAGCAAAAACTACGACAGCTTTGATCAATTATAATAGTCAGACACAAACTAAACATCATGTGGGCGGAAACCTATTAAGATGACTTCTGGTATTTAAAAGAAGGTCTTATTTACATTTTATTTATAGAAACACTTGCTGGATGAAGATGCATCAATCAGGGTTTCTGTGGCCAATACAAATTCCCAATTTTCTTTCAGGTTTAACCAGAATTGGTCAAAAGTAAAGTGAGCAAATTTTTTTTTTTCCTCAAGACTATAACAAAGAAGTGCATCAAATGACATGATGCTGCTTGATGTGCATCTAGACCAAAAATGTGGAAAGTTTGTATTTTTAATGCATTTAATAAAGAGTAAAAAAATGTTTTTAGTATTTATGTCCATCATCGAATAAGAGTTGATCAAAGAATGTTAACCAAGTCCAATAGCTGGCTGATTGATGCTTTTTTTACACAAAGTGTTTCAAATCTACTGAAACCTGAGGTACCAGTAATTTTCTGGAAGGTCCTGACCCCTCACCCATGCATTACTACTGCAGGAACCAGGTAGTAAAGAAAATAGCTGTAGGACTCTGAAGTAGAACCTTCCACCACGGCTACTAAAAAAAATCCTTTTGGATAAGCCTGACAACACCGAAACTGTTCAACTTGAAGCAACTGAAATATCCGATTTGTGACTGTGGCTTAATCTCCACTACAGCTTGTAAAATGTTAACTTTTATCACCACAGAAAATTGTCTGTTACCGAGAAGTCACAGCGTGTAGATGGCTAAGAAGGTTAAAGAATCAATGAGGTGAGTGAGCGGCAAAAATGATTCAGATACATGTTGATCTGAGAACATTAAACAGTCAATAAGTTCCAGAGCAAAGATTAATTAAAAACAAACATACTCCAGCCCAGTGAAGATGTGTGGAAGTGTACTTCCTCCTATCCCCTGTGACAGAGACCTGTTCAGGCAGGATGTCAGGCTATTTTTGGTTATTTTTCCAGTTTAACTCAACTGCAAGGACATTAGATCAGAGGGGAAACTCATAACAGTGAAGGAATGTTTAGGTTGCATCACAAATGCCCTGAGGACAAAGAACAGTAGGTAATTTCTGTCATGGTGCATTTTCCTGGTGCTTCCTTGTTCAGAAGAAACTTCTATGAAACTTATGTAGGAAGTATTTTTAACAAGAATTTCAAAATTCCCCAAGGAAATAAATGGTTCAAGAAGTTGAGTGCCCTATATGAATGTATTTATGGGTACAAACTAGAGCTGCATACTATAAAGTAAGCATGCGATAATATTGGTGAATGTAGCAATAGCGATATGACCGACTTTAAATAAACAATTAAACAAAATCAAATGTCTTTTTGCTTCGAGTTCATTGCAAGTATAAGGAGTAGTCTATCAAGCTACTGGAAAAAAAGAAAATAAAATTCATTATTTTCATGAACAAGGTTTTATTGAAGAAGTTGCTTCTGGTCAGCATCTACTGTTCTGGGAATGACATAATCACCTTACTATTACTTTACCTTCTAAAACGTTTATGCTCAAACAAACAAGTGTAACAAAATATATTAAAGACAGATAGCCTGAATACGTGGTACTTAAATAATTAGCCCAAACTCATTGCAGTCTAGGCAGTTCTTCGCGATATGCATGTTGCCATGAGTTTGAGATTTAATACATACATATATAAATAATATCATTGAGAGCATACATGCATTTTCAAATTTGCTTCATGGTTATGAAAGCAGTTATTTAGAAAAATTACATTAACAGCAACGATGTGTACAATATATGTAACCAGAATCATCATTGCCATATGAATGTGTGGAAAGAACTGCCTGACTGTAGTATTTGGTTGGCTATGATCGTTCAGGTGCCAGGAATTGAAACCATCTTGCAGTCGTATATTTGGCCGTTTGAATGGGCTTTCAGGGGGAGCCATGAGCCTTTTTTTTTTGCCTAAGACTGATTTAGAGCTGAGTGATGAAGATCATAAAGCTTAGTTTGAGTGACAGAAAAATTGTGATGTAGGAAAAAAAAATGAGTAAGGAAAATGTGAAGTGGGGGTTAGTTATGATGGATATTAGTCATAGCAATATTCAACAAGTTGCACCTAAAATTGTGCCGCAATTAAAAGTTTTATTTTTATTCAAGACATTTAAATTTTATAGAAAACGTAAATGTTTTTATTTATGAATATGCATATCTTTGAATAATAATGCAAAGGGGAAACCTTTTGTATTCACCAATTAACAGAAGAAAATTAGTGAATGAGAATCAAACAAGATATAATAATACCATAAATACCATTATTCTAATTATTGACTAATTTTATGGTGGAGAGATTTTTTTATTCCACTCAAATGACAGAGGACATATTGAACAAAACATTCCTTAAGCCCTACACAACAAATGGGTTACCATAGTAAATAATAAAAATACAAAAGAGATAAACATATTCATATTTATATGTTAAAAGATCCTAAAAAAAATCGAATATTTAATATTACAGAATCAGATTTTAAAAAGGCAGGAATGCTAAAGTAAGGCCTTTTGTTTTTAAGTCATCATAACATAAACAACTTAGTATATTTAGGTCAAGCAGACCTTGTATTCATTCTGGTACTTGTTTTTACTCTGAAAAACATAATCAGGTGGTCTGAACAGGAAACAAAGCTGCAACAGGTTTATTCACACAAGAAACCGGCTAAATTCCAGAGATTATTACTCCTAATGAGCTTGTTATGGAAATCTATTATCAATAGAGTGAGATACTACTTCAATAAATCGAATTCTCCCAAGACTAGTCTTCAGAGTGTTTATTTCAAAGGCTCACAGCGTTTGAAAGGCACAAAACACAGTTCAGTGAATGCGCACTGAAGGCAGTTTTCGGTGCTCCTCTATACATAACAAAGCTAGATAAGAAACAACTTCTGCTAAAACAACACCCTAGCCAGAGACAATAGTGTGTTCTTTTCACAAGGCCATCACCTCCTGTCTAAAACTGCTCTGGCAGTTTTTACTCCCTTCCTCTACAAATCTCAGAACAGATTCAGCAAGGTTATGAGCATTTTATTAACATTTTATTTAACTCGTTTGCATGCAACTATTATAACTGTTGGTTAAAATAAAATCACTTCTTCATACCTAAAGCATAAGAGAATTTTTCCACTACAAGCTGTAGTCAGACTTCCTATTACAGTGAGATCAATGGTCATTTAACAGTGTGAGCAAGTTCAAGAAAAAAGTCTGACAAATTTACCATTCAAGGTCAAACAAGGAGGGCAACAACTAGTAAGATGCGGTAAAATCTGATGGTAAATTGGTAAAAAAATAAATAAAGTACATGTGCGTCTGATAATTCTTGAATGGATCCACATATCACTGTACTGTTGGAAAATCCACAAACAAGTAATCTGAATATTGAACGGTAATCTGAGGTAGTCAGCACAGCAGTTAAGATTAAGGCCACAAACAACATGGAATACGCTATAATGATGGGGAATGAGGTGACTTGCAGAAGATAAATATGATAGTTTTAATGTCTTTCTATTTTGGGTTCCTCCAGATCTCAAATAGTGAGCAGTCTCTGCAGCTACTGTTAAAACAATGCTAAATCAGGTTATGTCTGTCGTTTTGGCAACGAAACAATCTTGTTGTCGTTTCTGAATGACTTTACCAGAACATCTCCATGTCTTCCCAAAATATTTCCTGCTGGATTAAACAAAAGGGATCACCAAAGGGGCGCGGTAGAGGACACGACTGTCCCTGATTCCAGTCCCGACCCCGGACTCCTGTACTGAATGTCGTCCCCCTCTTGTCACCCCACTTCCTGTCTGCCTACTTCCAAATAACAAAAAAAGAAATACCACTAGGGCCAATAAGAAAAAAAGAGGCATCAACAAACAGAGTCCAAAGAGGTAATTAGTGAATATATATTGAATTCCAGACAGTTCTTTGATTTTATTTAGAAATTCATTATAGCAATATTGGGGTGGTGATATATTTTTCTAAAAAGTTTAAAAAAAACTCAGATATTTCCAAAGGTTTCAATCATAATTCTGCTTAAAATGTGCTCGGTGTTGGAATCCTTTTCCTTAAGGAAAATAATGATAACTATATTTTTTCATACCTGCTATATTCTAGATGTACCTGTAATATGTAAAACTTGAAATAAGAAAGCCACATGATGTTCTTTTATTTGTTTAAAACACAGGTAGTCATGCCTAGCCACGTTTTCAATGTAAAACAGCTAGATTTTTATTGGGTTTAAAAAAAAAAACATTTTCAATTATCCCCTTTGGAGCCTGAGGCAAGATAACTGTGGCGACAACAGGTTTGTTCCTGAAGCTCTTTGGTTGGTTGACTGACACAAGAACTCAGGCATGTCTAGCTATGGTCACCAAGTCTGATCATTACTAGTGTAGTTATGAAGTTTATACTGTTGCTTTATGCGGCCTACATTTCTCTTTCACATTTGGTGCTGCGACTGTGAAAATTTACAGCTACACAACAAGTTGGACTCAACGGGCATTTAATTCGTCAACTGCAAAGTGAGCCACACAGTTTCACCTTATCAGCTTTATTTTGAGGTTAATTTGAAGTTTACATGAAATGTATATTAAATATTTGGGTTTTTTCAGCATTTCAGATGTCTGTAGAAATGAAGCAAACTGTACACTGTGCTCTGCTGTTCTTCCCTTTTTACTGAACCCTGCTTGAAAATGCGTGAGAACCTACAATTAGGATCTCAATGACGAGCCAAAGCAAGGATGGTGATGAAAACTGTAAAAATAAATACATTATTTAATATTTTACTGTATAGGTAACTGGAAAACAAAAGGTCACAACATATTTTGAAGTATTTAGAAAATGCATCAAACTGCACGCAGTGGGATTATAACTGAATACTGTGGTCCAAGATTCCCAGCTTTTTTTAATGCCCTGGCTTTGAAATATCATTCCTGAAAGGACAACAAAAATCTCTCATTTTTCCACACCATCAAATGCTGTCCAATGTGGAAGACAGGTGCAAACCAAGCAGAAAATGTCTGTTTTGCAAAAAAAATAAAAAAGCAGCACTGTGTGGACAGACCTTTAATCTGATCTCAGATACAAGCGAAATCAAGAACTTGTAATCAAGATGTAGACGCTGTGCTGATCTTGAGGTCAGGGGTTTTGTTTGCTTGCCGCAAGATAGCCAACCCATCCAAGACAGGCAGTGCGATATCGCCATCATGGTATCATGAACAGCTCCACATTTACAAGCCAAGAATCTGATTGATTCTGCATGAAAGCCAGCTCACTGCCAAATACCACAGAAATATCAGCAGAGAGTCAGAGGTAAACTGTGTCTGGAAGAGTGCTCAGAGCGTTCAACACGAGATAAAAATCTACATACGTAGTCCCAACTGGCAGAAACGGGACGTTTTTTTAGGAATTAAAACAAATTCCAGTGAGCAAAGAGGAAATAAGGCAAAGCAAACAGCAGCATGAGAAATATTTCTGCAGAACAATTGGAGACTCTGGCATCCTCCTCCCCAGATTAACATCACAGCTTGTGCCAAGGCCATCTGTGTTACGCTAGAAGTTTGGCACAAAAGCAGAGGAGTGAGAGCAATGGCCATGCATCCAAGGGTTGTGTTCAAAGTTAAAAAGAAAACAGAAAATGTATTTTACCAAAATAGACTTAAATTTCCAAACAAGAAAGCCTAATTTGTTCTCCAAGATCAACCTTGGGCAAGATTAAACTGGCACCAAGAAACGTGCATGACAGGAATGATATTTTCACCAGGAACGGACTTCTTGACTTGTTGCATGTGCTTAACAATGTTGTTGAATGTGACCAAGATCTGAAGAGATTGTGTGCTGCGTAGGTTGTTCTTGGCTCAGACAACTAGTCTCTACATAGACTCAATGTGCTACCAAGTGAACTTCAGATGACAGCTGTGAGGCAGATCCCATAAAGAACAGTGATAAATCACAACAACTACTAATTTTAGTTCTCCTGTAAACAGCCACACAATCACCGTTCCATGAAATTCAAACAAACTAATACCCTACATTCATACCAACGAAGCGGATCTCTGGTCATGGTGGATAAGAGTCAATATTTTAGCTGCACAAAATATTGAATCTCACTTGTCTTTGATATATCAATGTGTGCAATATCGCAATTGCAAAGGATGCAATATTTGGTCAGTATTATAAGATATTGCAATTAATACAATGGTTCACATCGAAATTCAATGATGCAAACAATCTCAAAAACCCTGAAATTAACATAAAAAACATTTTATGCTAATTTGGGCATGTTTGCCTTGTAGGTATGCCCTTATTTTCAAATGTCTTCCATCTGATGTGGGCTTACGCACCTTTCGAAGGCTGAACCATGTGCTTATGGTAGCTGAATTTAGAAAAGGCAGCTTAAGTCAAAATGGCCAAAATGAAGGAGGAGAAGCAGCAGTGTCACGCTGGCAGGTATGAATGGACGCATGGTTACTATGAAACGACCCTTAGTAGAAAGCTACATTATGTACTTGCAGAAGTCGAGAACAGAACGACCACACTGCAAAGGTTTAAAATGGCGAAGGGGCAAATTGACCAGCACCTGGAAACGACAGCAATAGCAGCATTTAGCAAACAAAAGGTCTTTCAGTAACTTACCTCACCAAAATGTCAAGAAATTTGTTTGGTCCATACAATGTTATTTAATAATAGTTGTGACAAGTATTCATTTTCTTAAATTTATTTCATAATTTAGTTTTATCTTTGTATTTAATGGTTTTCAAATCCATTTCCAGTTTAGATTTTTGTTTCCCAGAAATTGAGGCACTAAATTGCAGTAACTATGCAACAATTAAGCAAAATAAATGCACTGTTTTTCCTCAATGAACATTCGTTTAAATAATGATGCGATTTCAATAATAAACAAAAATTTCATTATTAGATTTTCTATAGAACTACCAGCCCTAGGTTATTACATTTCTCACTGACAAAATCAGAGATACCACCATAGGAGGTTATAAAACAGGGGCTGTGCCCCCTAACTCACAACAATAATCTTAATAACCACCCAAACATATATTTTCAGGTATAGATAAGTCTCCATTAATAACTAGTAAAGTTTAATTTAGTTTTTATTTGCATTGAGATCTGTTTAAGCTCTTTGGTGTCGAACTTACGGGCAGACAGGCTTTTTGTCATTTCGTGCACAGAGACTACATCTAAGCAGACACCATCAAAACACAAATCCTTTCACAGCATGGGGCAACACTGCTGACCTCCAGACCGAAGCCTTCTCCATAAATCATGCTGTCCAAGTGCTGACACCTCTTTGAAGAGCTACTGGATTGCAGGTTTGTGATCTCGTCACCACCTTTGGTGCAGGACTGCACACTGCGGAATTTCCTCTCAATGAAGCAAATGCTTACAGATGGAAAAAATAAATTACACTTTCAAGAAGTCTTTCCAAGTCATGATCTCTGTTCTGCGATAAATATTCTCTGACTTTAAACAGTTGATAGAACTGGCAGTGATAACTCTACTGCAGCCCCAGTGTGGGCTTCAGTCTCTACAATATCACAAAAAGACAGCTTAAGATGTTTCCCTGATCCATTTGATCAAATTAAAACAGCAGCAGCTTTATACAAGTCCTGGTCAATGGGGCAGTAGTAAGTTCAAGATATTCCTTTTAATGCTTTCTTCATGTTAAGGTTAAAGACTAAGACTTTATTGTATTCTTAGCTCAGCTTTCTCTGGGTTTACATTAAAGTGAGTCTACTCCTCTAGAGGGACAGACAGTCCTGTTCCAAGGTCCACAGTTCATGTTTGGGATGCAACTTTTTGTACTACTGCAGCAGGAAGGGACCCTATACAAAAGGGGTTCTGGTTATGCAAACTGTCCTCGTTGGACCTTCATGGTTTGACGATATCTCAACCAATGATTCTGTATTTGCTTTATAAGTTAATCTGCAAACTCTGCTTCTGACTTTATCAACTGAGTGGGTCTATCTTAAAAAGAAAACCTAGAATATCTGAATTCAGGAGAGAAAAGAAAAGAAAAAACACTCAAGAAATTAAAAATTTTCATCTTTTTTTAGTTTTCTCTCCTTTTATTTTTAGTTTTTTAGTTTTTTTTTGCTTTAGGTTGAAACTGTTTGTTAAAAAAGGAAAACTAAACAATAAAAAAAATTATCTAAAAACAAGAATAAAATGGATTTCAGAGAGCCCCTAGACTTTACAACTTAATATAGGTCAAACTTTGGTCACCTGATTAATGGGTTGACTATTCTATCTGGAGATATATCCAAGACTCAAGGAAGAGGCGATCCATCTATCTATCTATACCTAAAAGAGTAGCTACATACTAAACTACCTATCAAGAGCTGTCCAGGCAGTTGAAATCTACAGTGCAAACATATTCATCCCCTTTTGTTTTTTTTTTACCCATTATGTTGCATTCCAACCTGTAATTTAAATGTTTTTAAATCTCATTTTATTTAATGGATCTGCAAAAAAATTCTAAGTTGGTGAAGTGAAATGAGAAAAATATAAATGAAAAAGGAATTAAAAGAAAGAAAAACAGAAAATTGGCATGTGCATACATATCCACCGACCTTGCTATGAGCCCCTTATAAGTTTTGTTGCATCCCGAAACTTTCAGAAGTCACATAATTAGTGAAATGAAGTCCACCTGTGTGCAATATAAGTGTCACATGATCTGTCAAACACCTTTTCTGAAAGGCTTTAGAGGCTGCAACACGACTAAGCAAGAAGCATCACACCATGAAGACCAAGGAGCTCTCCAAACAAGTCAGGGACAAAGTTGCTGAGAAGCACAAGTCAGGGAGGGGTTATAAAAAATATCAGATTCTTTAATGTTCCCCTGGAGCACCATCAAATCCATCATCTTTTAATGGAAAGCAGATGGTACCACAACAAACTTGCCAAGACAGGGCTGCCCACCAAGCACACAGACTGGGCAAAGAGGGCATTAATCAGTGAGGCAGCACAGGGACCAAAGCTAACCCTGAAGGAGTTGCAGAGTTCCACAGCAGAGAATGGAGTACCTGTGCATAGCACAACAATAAGCTCCACAGAGCTGGGCTTTATGGAAAAGTGGCCAGAAAAAAGTAATTACTTAGTGTTCAAAATAAGGTGGCACATTTTGAGTTTGCTAAAAGGCATGTGGGAGACTCCCCAGATTTATGGAGAAAGTTGCTCTGGTCAGATGAGACTAAAATTGAACTTTTTGACCACCAAGGAAAACGCTATGTCTGGCACAAAGCCAACACATCCCATCACCCCAAGAACACCATCCCCACAGTGAAACATGGTGGTGGCAGAATCATGCTGTGGGGATGTTTTCAGCTGCAGGGACTGGCAAACGGGTCCAAGTGGAGGGAAAGATGGGTGGTGCTAAATACAGGGATATTCTAGATCAAAACAGTCTGCCTGTGATTTGAGACTGGGATGGAGGCTCACCTTCCAGCAGGACAACGACCCGAAGCTTGTTGCTAAATCAACACTTGGGTGGTTTAAGGGGAAACATTTAAATGTGTTGGAATGGCCTAGACAAAGTCCAGTGGTTAGGCTTGAAGATTGCAGTTCATAACTGAAATCCATCCAACATGAAGGAGCTGGAGCAGTTTTGCTTTGGGAAATGGCCAAAAATCCCAGTGGCAAAATGTGGCAAAGTCATAAAAACTTATCCAAAGTAACTTGGCAGCTTTAAGTTCTGCACAAGGCGTCACTACAAAATACTGACTTTGTAGAGCCATAAGACGTCTTCATAATTGTATGCATGTTCTGTAAATAAAATGGAAAATCCCTTAAACAATCCATTTTAATTCCAGGTTGAGAGGCGACAAAATATGAAAAATGTTTGTTTGGGAGGATGTGAATACTTTTGCAAGGCATTGTACAAACCAGAGTTGCAAAACATGAAGGTCTGAAATTAGACTTTGGTTTCAATGCAAGAAACATTCTCAAACTCAAGGTTTCAATCTAGACTAATGATCTACAGAGCAAACCAAAAAACAGCTGAGCTAAAATGATACTACCTTGTATATGAGAAACAGCTAGTGTGAATATAAGACCCTTTGAAATTAGAAATATGATTATCATGGAAATAACCAAGATTAAGATTTCATTTAAATTCCCACATACGTTGGTGACTGGAAGACTAAAATGAAAGGTAAAAGCAACTAGTAAAACATGTGGTGCAGATGATGGATTTTAAAGATGAAAAAAATGTGGAAATTGTAGCATCAAAATTTATCTTCAGCTTGTTCAGATAGTTAAAGTTAGGCTCTTACTAATGATGATGTAAAAAGACAGTGGTCATAAAGGCAAATATACAAAAACTGTGGCATCTAATGACCACAATACTATTTCAATCTACTCTGCAATGCCAATTAATGAATATTTGTCTATAGTGAATAAGGGAATATGTGTCTATAGAAAAAAAAAAAAAAAATAGCAAACTGCTTCCTGTTCAATTTTGGATGATCCCCTGAATCAAACAGCTGCTGTTTATCAACATGAGGAAGTCACTGAACTGCTCAAATTCAGTCAGCATGAGATCAACCTACTCATTTCTATCTTAGTCTCAGAGAATGAGACTAAGATCTCATTCATCTCTCAGAGATGTTTCACCTCCTCAGTCACAGTGCTGAGGCCACTGACTACTGCAGTTTCCAGCAGGCCACAGCGAACCTCAGCTGCTTCATTTCTCTCCATCTCCTGTTGCACAGAGGGAGGGATTACAGAAGTAGAACCAGACACAACATGCACCTCCAGCCATGTCCACTGCAGTAACTACCCAGTGTGGTTACAGTGTCACACGGACAACCTGTAATAGCTGAAAGGAAGGTTGGTGGAACATAACTAGAATTAATCCTCAACAATTTAGCTAGATTGCAGAAAACAGACACTGTACAGGTTTGCTTTCTTTAAAGGGGGTCAGCCATGCCTACTACAGTCCCCATTAAGCCTCCTGGGAGAGAAAGATAATCCCTGCTACAGTCTCCAAAGAATGGAAATAATTAGTTAATACCTTTGTACAGTCTTTAACTGAGGATTTCCCCCATTTGGATTAAGCAAGAACATACAATTTTCAAATGAATTTGAAAAACTGTTATATGCCTCCATATTCTTTCTGAAAGCTCTATAAAGAGATCTTTATTTTCATAAAAATGGGTGAGTAGATAAGGTGAAAAGACATAAGAATTTTTTGGGGTTTCAGGTATTCTTTCTGGAGGTGAACCAAACAATTGTCCAAACTTCGCTGGCTCTGATCTGTGATCAGCAGAAAAATAAGTCTGTTTCTTTATCTTTTTATTATAAGCATCAAAAATAAGATCTCTCAATATTTCCAGTCTATACAAGGAAAAATCATGTACTATGGTTAACTTTTTTAAGTTGAACGTTTTTTAGGTTTAAAGTTTGATGTTTGGGGACTTATGCTCAAATGGACAAACAGTCAAAGTCTAAAAAAATGTTTATTTTTCGCCAGTGCTGGAAAATACTTCAATCAAATTTCACACTTTTCCAGACTGTGTAGAAAACCGGTGAAAAGTTAATCTAAAGACCTGTTTTTTTGTTTTTTTTCATTTTTAACAAGACATACAGAACATATGAACAAAATGAACTGTTTTGTTACTTTACCTGCAGCTCACACCAGGCCACCTCCACCCATGTTTCACTATCCAGGCCTTTGTAGACCGTTTTGAAAGACCCTCTCCCGAGCTCGATGTCAAATTTAAGGAATCTTCCTCCTGGAGATGTAGAGACCGCTTTCATCTCTGCTTCCTCTTCATTCTCCTCACTCGCTGCCTTAGTAGCAACTTTACCACCTTCACTACAAATAACATTCAAAGCATGTCCAACTCTCTCCTTGTCCTCGTCTGCACTGGTGCTCTCTGTGGCGCTGTCTTTTTGCCCACACTGGCTTTCAGTGCTGGAGCTCTCCTGAACCCCGCAATTGGTCCCTCGTGTCCCGTCTACTATCGATCTCAAGTTTATGTTCAGGATTTTACTCCTGTTTTCAGTTTCAGGGGCCTCGTAGGATTGCTCATCCGTGTCTGAAAACCACAAACTTCTCCTGATGAATCTCTGACGTACATTCCTCTGATGAACAGAAGAAGGATCACTTCCACCTCTCACCAGAGAGTCCACAAGATTCACATTTCCATCACCCCTGGGCCCATGCATATTTATGGCCAGATTACATTGAGAATTTGGTACAGATAAGGGCTTGGGCCCTTGGACAGTCCCAGAGTCTACGTTAGTTTCTGGCTCCATGGTGACTTAAAAAGTTCAGTCACTTTTGTTTCCAGGTTCTCCCAGGCATGGCTTCAATTTCCAAATGCAGATTTTCTTTTTTTGCAGATGAATACCTGCAGCGCCCACCCGGTGACGCAGTTTGTCAGCAGAGGCCCTAAACAGCGCTCGGATGGATGACACAGGCGAGATTTTATCAGATTCAAAAGCTGCAAGAAGAAATATTGACACTTAGTGAAGAAAAAATACAAAGATTATACAATGTGACCTCAAAAAATGAAGCCATCTCATGGATTTTAGTTACAAAAAAAAAAACACTGAGACAAAGTCGGCAGGTGTGACTTACAATATAAGCTAATTATTTAAACAAAAACAGATTGTTTTTGCAGAGGCCATCTTCGTTCAGGTGCAGCAGAAACTAGCAAGCTTCAATTTAAGTTTAAACAAGCTAACCGTTGGCACGCGCTAAATATATTCCCCCCACGCGTGACATGAACCCGTGAACCAACACAAGAAAACACGGCTACACGAAAACTAAACGGCTTACCTTGCTCAGGAAAGACGACCACAGCAGCCAGACTACACCTCACACAGCGGTCCGAACCGAACCAGTCAGGTCCGCAGTTAGAAAAGCCTCGCTAACGTTAGCCAACTGTCCACGGCAAGAAGGAGCAGACGGTGGACTTTCTTAACGCCCTATCTCATTATTATGCCCATTTTCACACACGAGAGCTACACCAGCAAACCCAGCTTCAGTCCGGGCTTTGCTAACTAAGCACATACCCCATACTGACGAGGGAGCAAAAATGACGAATGTGATTTATTTAATGACAAGTCCCCGCATCCCTCTATATTTGGAGACCTTCTTGCTCCCAACCGACTGTTTGTTCTCCGTAGCTACTGGACGCTGAGGCTGTAGGTAAACTAACACACAGCTCGGTGCAGTCCACGGGATGCCTTTAGCTTTCCTATAATCTCCCCGGCAGGTATTTCACACGGACAACTGTATTCCCTTGTCATCATTTCTCTTCAACGTTAGGTTCATGCGCTGCTGAGGCTCTAAAATGTGTTTCCCACTCCGTTTAGTTGGCTCCACGCCCCTAGTAACGACTGCAGGGACGGTCCAATCACGCAGCACGCTGGGACTACCAGAGGCAGCCGACTCATCACATTGTTGCACCTTCCAACACAGACACTGACACGAATCTGACAACTGGTCGGCTGGGACACGGTGGTTTTCTATTTTTTTAAATGAACGATTACAAGTAATGCAAGCTTATTGCATTCATTTAAAGGCGATTTAAAGCGCTTTACAGAAAGGAAGAACACACAAAAAATTCGTAAAATGGTTGATTACCTTGAAATTTAGCAGTCAAATGTCATTTAAAATCTACAGTAAACAATATTTTTTTCAGCCCTGATAAAAAGCTACCAGTCATACCTTTCTGTAAATTCATCAAACTCACTAGATATAATTTATCACCTATAGAACCAAATTTTTCTAATTGTTTTGCTATTTCGTTAAAACGCAGCTTTAATCAAGATTAAGCTAAGCTTCAACTCAGGTGTTTTCCACTTACATCACATAAGGCAACTTTTTAATACAACCATATGTAGTTTTCTTTCTTTTTTTTTCTAGTTGCATGCTTTTAATTAAATTCGTCATTTTAAGACATTTATTTGTACTCTGTACTGCTACAGCAAAAAAGGTATCTGTGTGAACACTGCACGGATATTTAGGATAATACAAGCAGAATACGACATTTACTCATTTGACAAGTGATGAAAATGCCCAGGAACAATCTGATAGAAAAAATTCAAACAGGAATGTAAAATGATTCATACTAATTAAACTTCTAACGATGCATATTGTTACCATAATCATTTGATTCTGCTTCGCCATCCACATCAGTATCCGACATGGCTTCCAGGTCAACTCTGATTCAAAATGGGGAAGAAAATGGACTCAATTGGACTAAAATGTACGGCTGAACCCCTTTGCAACTCAAATGTACATTGAATGCTTCAGAATCTATGTTCAAATCTGTCAAAAGTAACTTGTCCATCACAATGTTTGCTGATGACAGCTGATCAGTGAAATTCTTGTGCCTCTTGTGATGTCATCAAAGCAACA
Organism: Crenichthys baileyi; assembly: GCA_036173005.1. Taxonomy (NCBI): domain Eukaryota; kingdom Metazoa; phylum Chordata; class Actinopteri; order Cyprinodontiformes; family Goodeidae; genus Crenichthys; species Crenichthys baileyi. The sequence continues at coordinate 28,694 of JAHHUM010002050.1, read as the reverse complement.
CACAAAGCAGGAAAAGCAGCCTTTTTTTTTTTACTTCCGTTTGTTTTTTAAAAACGTTGTATTTTGAATTTTGAAAAATCCACACTTCATTACCCAGCTGTTCTTATTGTCAGTGTTTATGTGTCAATTAAAAAAATAGTTTCTGCAGCATCGTGCAAAAGTTTTCATACTGCTGGAAGTTTTTTGGATTTTGTCAATTTACAACCACAAACAACAGAGTACTCTGTTGGAATTTAAAAAAAAAATGGCCAAAACAAATTAGTGAATAATTGTTAAATGGAAGAACTTCCAGTGTAACCATTGCCATCAGAAGTCATCTATTTAGTTAACAGAGTCCACCTGTCAGTGGGGGCGTAAAAACCTTCCAAGGCACTGTACCTGATTGTTTTTATTGACTCCAGTAAAGAAACCATCACTACTATTTTTATCTACTAAAAATAAAACCATGGACCAGTATTTTACACTGTTTTAGCGGGAATTCCTTAACTCTAGCAATGTTTTCTAATACAAAAGTTGCCTAATTTAGTAAAAGATTTGAGTTATAACAACCACACATAGATTTGTTGCAAAAAGCCTGATATCTGAAAAATGGTTCTTACACCCATCATAGTGTTAGACTGTTGTAGAAGGTACATTTAAACAAATTTACGATGCTGTGTCAACCTTTCAGTAAAACTAAATGTGCACCTAATGCTCTGTCAAGTATATGGTTGCAGGTACTGTCCTCTCCTCTCCTTTAACAGGATACATTACGGTTCAGTTTGCAGCAGCTTGCTTGCTGGAACATGATGAACAACAACAGCAGCAGAGGAAGTGGAGCTGAGGTTATATATCTGAAATCATTTTTCAAAGAAAAAGCAGATCCCAGATTATCCCACACTGAGCTTTTCTGTTTTCAGACAGTACATGTTTATTAGTCTTACTTGCAAACTGCACATTTAAAAAATTAAGAGTAAAGCACAAATAGCTTCTGGAAATTTAATGGTGCAATGGAGAATTAAATTAAAAGACATAGACGAACTGAACAAGTCCTTAGATTATTAGGAAAACGGGCTAAATTCAATGCAACAATCTGTCTGCAATCTTACTAAGCACAAGAACTTTTGTTGCTAGTTCACTTTTTTACCATTGTTATTGTGCTGTTGTTACCTAATATAAGATAATCATGAAAAGGTATTCTCTACCTGTGGTGCCTGTTATGCTAATTCACTTTTTTTTTCTTTCATACTCTATGTCATCCAAAGTACTGCAAGCCAGAGTACCTACTATTGCTGTACGTACTCAAAACCATATATTTTCATGTACCCACATAAACAAGTCAATCCCTGAACCATTCAACTGAGATCTGCAAGCATGGTGGCTCAGGTAACATTCTGGTCATTGCAACATTAAGTGACCTTATAAATAATGAGTACCCTGCTTTGTTACCACTTCATTGGCTTAAATGCACACATGAAAAGCACACACACACACTTCATTCTACATAAGGCCATGATGTTTCAAGCCACACTTGGACATAATAGTAAAACGTATTAAGCCTTGTGGTTTATAATGCAATTAAAACTTCCATTTGTCAAGTAATAACAATGCACTGAAGTCCAAAGCTGCATTCAATTTTACAAGGGAGGGAAACAGACTTCTCTGTGCCATCTCTGCAGACCCAATCTCTGTGGGTCAATTTAATTTCAGATGGGTGTGCCTGTTTGTGTGTTGCTCTGTTTGTTTTTGATTGGGGAACAACGCAAGAGGAAGACCCTACCTGCAGATACTTCCGTCTGTCTGTCAGAACTCAGCCAGCAGGTGCTAAATGTAATAGCCTTACGCTCGATAAAATGAACATTTGATCTGATTTACAATGTTTCTCTCTCCCACATTGATCTATAAAAGAAGAATAAATCCCTGGTTGTTTTGCGGGTTGGAGATCCTATATGCGGACTTTCCACAGCCTTTTAATGTCTGAGGCTGTTCTGCACTGAAATCTAATAACAATCAGATTCTGTGTCAGAGCAAACACACACAAACGTTTTTGTTTTATTTTCCCCCAAATAATAGTTTTTTCTATGTATCCTCTGGAATCAGTTTGTATTTTACTCTTGCAGTTGCTGGATGGGCCGCATTTTAAAAAAGCCATGTTTGCTTTGCTCTGTGCAAGGCTGTAAAACTAAAAGCTCTACAGAGAATCATGGAAATTAGATTTACAGCTGGGTCGATCTTCTTCTGGAGCAGGGCCAGAGTTTGAGTTGAGTGAAAAGAGAGGGTTGCTGACGCAATATGATAGATGAAAAAGTGCTAATGCATGAGGCAAAAGTAAGAGAAAGACACACCCGTGCAGTTAGGTTAATTTGGTCTTTCAACAGCTGGTTAAATTAACAGCATAATACATGCAGGGGTCTTAGAGTGTCTAAAGTGCCTAGTGTTGTTGATGTAAAAAGCCCTCTGCGTGTCAAGCTCAGAGCTTAGTGGTACAAAGCAATACCTGAAGCAGTAACCGACATGCAGGTATTTAGATTAGAGTGTGTTGATCTGTGTGACAACCTGGGAAAAGGGGAAAATTTTGGGATTAGATGTCCAAGTTCATGAGTTCAGTTCTATTGAGGGGAAGTCAGCCAAAACTTAGGTGGCCTCTCAACACACAAAGAAAAAGATGTTTTCATTAGGTTTAAGGTTTGAGTTAATTTTCTGGATCTTAAATGCTTTAACCTTCTGAATTGTTGTGAGCTGAGAATATTCATTTCAGTTTCAGATTTATGACTTAATGCAACTTCACTTAATTAGAGGGGAAACTAAAGTGCTCCTTTTGCTTTTTTACAAATAAAAATGTAAAAGGTTTGCCGTGCATTTGAATTCAGCCCACCTGAGTCAATCAAGTAGAACCACGTTTTGTGACAGTTACAAGTGTAAGGACATGCCAAGTGTTTCCTGGTATGTCTCTACAATCTTTGTACATCTGGGGACTGAAGGGGTTTTTAAGCTAACTCTGTTTTAAGCTTCTTCACATCTTTTTTCCTGACATGTCTGCGGTGTTTCTTGCTCTTCATTATGTTGTTGTTTACTAATGTTCTTTAACAAACACCTGAGGCCTTCACAGAACAGCTGGATTTATACGGACATTAAATTACACAAAAGTGGACTTTATTTACTAATTATGTGATATGAAGGCACTTGGTTACACTACATTTTATTTAAGAACATTTACACACCACAAAGTTCACATTTGAATGCCTATTTAGTCAAACTGTCTTCATTAAACTGTTGCTTCAGTTAACCTTTAAAATACTATTTTGAGGAAAAACGTTGACTGAGCTTTTAAGACCATAGCTCTTGGCTTTAATGTTCTGATACTAAAAGTGAATGTACAATGTGGCTTTATTTCTTTATAATTTCTGTGAAACAAAAAACAGCTGCTGTGCTTCTAGACACATTAACTCCATGTTTTCCAACCTCGGATCTCACAACAGGCATTATCACACTGTGGTCTGTTGACTCTGGGATAAAGGCCTGACTTTGAAAAGCCTGTGTCAGTGTTTGAGAGCAGCATGGTTGACCCTGACACGTCACGAAAGCGAGCAGTTTGTAGCATTTGTGCCAAATTCACAGTCACAAGGACTCTACACCACATCCCACTGTTTCCAGTTGAATGTAGCAAAATGTTTTGAGGGAGCTGTGATGAGTGGAGGGACAAGGCATTAAAACTTGAAATGAAAAGGATTTGGTGATAGCCTGTTTTTAAGGAATGACTTAAAACTCACTGGAATTATCACCAAATACAGCACTAGGTTTTCTCCAACTCTGAAATCCACATCCCCTCTCAGTTTGTATTTTCCCCTCAAATATCAACTCAAACCGTGCCAGCTGATTGTTGTGAATATCGTAAAGGCACTGTTATTTCGCTGTTGCCTGATCTGTGCCAAATTAGAGGGTGCAGCTCTTCCTGTCTCTTTGTCCTTGGAGCATAGGGAAGATAGTTGTTACCAGTACAGTGGTTTGGCTAATCTCTGACAAGATGTGCTTGCTGCAGCTGCAGGGGTTTGGGGAACGAAAAAGGGGTGGTTTGGTGGTCTGGAAGAGGCTGCTAATTACCGAATGGCCTAAGAAAGCTCTTGCTTTTGCCTTGAAAGTGTAGATTCTGCCAATCTGCCGGGAGGGTTGGATGGGGGTCAGCTAGGTGTTGGTGAACAGAGGATCCTAATAGAAATTCATCAACAAAATAAAATCCATTGTTACTGTTTAAGAAGGAAGAACATTTTTGAGCATTTAGCAAACAAACAAGGAAATCCAACACCTGCTGACCCTGTACAATTTATTCTTTGGAGTACAGAGTCCACTAGAATGAAGGGGACTCACAACAAAAACCAAGCTAATCATTTGTTACATAATCACTGCCCACACAAGAATCAATTCAGTGGAAAGTTAACACATCTCAGGATACTTGCTGATCTTTCATAGAGAGGATGCAGGGTCTTGCTGAAGTATACATACCCCTCAAACCATTTCACATCACGCCACATTTAAACTATTAACTTCAGTTTATTGTATTTTATGAGACAGACCTAAACAAAGTAGCACACTATTCTAAAGTGTGAAGAAGATGATGCATTAATTTTACATATTTTTTAAAAATCTGAAAAAGTGTGGCGTGTTCAGCCCCCCTGGGACAACTAATAACTGTTGTGGCACTATATGAATTTAGTGTAGCATAAAATGTTTATTAGTTGCATTTTTGTTTTTCCTGGTCTGTATTAAGTACAGAAAAAATATTTAAAATGAGATATTTTCCTTAAAATTGTTATTCTGGGTTTTACTCAGCTAAGATCTGCAGCTAACTGTAATTATGTTCAGTTAGAGTGGGTTATGACTGAAGGGTTAATATGTCTCTTCAAACTACCAGCTTAATTAAAGGCACAGGACCGTCAGTCATCACTGCTTTGATTTGGAAAGTAAACAGATTCTGGAGCAGAAGAGTTCAGTTCAGGGCAACAGAACCAGGAAAGAAAGAAAGAAAGAAAGAAAAGAAGAAAGTAAGAAAGAAAGAAGAAGAAGATTTTTTTTTTACCCACATGGACCTAAACTGCTTGTGAACAAGATTTACTTTTGTTCGCCTGTTCCCCAGACTCTTCTTGCTACACTAATGGCTCTGTTTTTAAGGGTCACTCCTCGGTAATGGCTGCTTGTTTTTCCAATTAGCTCAGAGCAGCAACCAGATCCTCGATGTCCATGCACAGGAAGCACATTATTGCTTTTTCATCAACACACTGTTTTGCTCTGTTGAGTGAGCAAAACATAGCAGTACATTTTTCTGTTCATTTCCATGCATTCTTTTAAAGTTAAATGAATTTTTTTTTCCAAATTTAAAACATCTTGGTTTCTCTGGTTGCTTTTTCTCTTCTCAGGCCACCCACCCTGATGCTCAGCCTGGTGGACCACCCCTCCTGAACATGAACCACTATGCCAATAAGAAGAGTGTAGCTGAGAGCATGCTGGATTTGGCTCTGTTGATGGCCAACGCCTCCCAGCTTAATGCCGTGATTGAGCAGGGGCCAAATTTCTCTTTTTACACCCCCGTCGTCACCCTAATCACCATCTCTCTTTGTCTACAGGTCACAGTTGGGATCCTGTTAATCTTCACAGCTAAGAAAAGAGATAAAACCTAAGCTTTATGGAGGCATTTTTTGTTTTTTCTGTATTGCCTCACTTTAAATCCCCTTCACCCTGCGTCTCAGCAAGATCGATGCCTATTATTAGCCTATTTTTTGCTCCTACGAGGAATCGAGCCGCACCAATGTCAAGTCCATGATTCCTGACAAATAATCCATTAGCAACTAGTCTTTTGTTGTGAACATGGTAACCAGGTCAGGGTTCACATGGCTTTAGTCTGTCAGCATGGGAGTCAAAGGGGCGAGGTCGCTTCAGTACTCTTTTGGCAACAGAAGTGCTGGAAACAACAGGATTTACCTCTAAAAACCACAGTATGCTTGTGCATCTCAATGAATTCAGTTTGAAAAGCAAAACATATAAAGACTGATTAAACACAATGATATACTTCAAGTGTTTATTACTGTTAATTCTGAGGATAATTGGCTTAGAGCAAATGAAAATCTTAAATTCAGTTTCTCAGAGTTACAACAACATACAAATGATTTAAAAAACAAAACAAATTTGAATGTAAAAAAGTTAAAGTATGTACAAAATATTCAGTAGTTGGCCGGGGCTCTGTTTGTGTGAATTACTGCATTAATGCAATGGAGCATAAAGCTGATCTGTTTATTGCTCTGAAGAGGTTTTAAAAAAGTCAGGTTACTTTAATAGCAGCCTTCAGCTCATCTACAATATTGGCTTTGGTGTCTCTCATCTTCTTGTTGATAATACTCCATAGATTTTGGTTTGCCTCAGGTACGTGTGCTAGCCAATCAAGCCCAGTGATACTATGGTCATTGAAGCAGGCATTGGTGGGTGTGGCGCGTGGTCTAGCAGTAGAGCGAGGAACCCATATACAGAGGCCTTATTCCTCGATGCAGCCGTCTCAGGTTCGAGTCCCGACCCCCGAGACCTATGCTTCCCCCTCCTTTTGCCGCATTACCTGTCTGCCTACTTTGGAAAAAATAACAAAAATAAAGGCCACTAGTGTGGGCTGGTATCAAGCCTTGAAAGGACTGTGATGCAAATCACATTCATTGTTTGGAAGAGATTTTAAAGGGGAAGACTGCAGCTGAAATCAATGATTCATGAGGCATATCATTCAGACATAACAGGGACATAGGCCACTCCTGCTGTGAAATGAAATCAGCATCTTCATAACGTTGTTTGTGGGGGGAAACCATGATGCACTCCAAAACCTCCTTATTTTAGTTCGCTTCATTTTGCACATCAAAAAGACAAAACTGTAATTTGGTAATAAACAACCAACACCAGGGGCATCTGGTTCAGGGTTGAAATGCAGTGATGTGTCTGAGGTGCACTTTAGGACTATGCATCCAAGGTCTGGTATAGCAACCAGTTGATGACCATACAATTAAAAAACCAGACCATGGCTGTTACAATATGCATCCTCCTTCTCCGGTGGTCCAAAGTTCTGTTTTCAGATGAATATACATTTTGCCTTAATGAAGGTCGTAGAACGTGGGGGGAAGAGTTAAGAGGCACAGAATCCAAGTTAAGGTCAGAGTAGCTGTCAAAAGGGACAGTTTAGAGCACTTCATGCTTTTCTCCACAGACAACCTTATGAAAATACTGATTTTATTTTAAAGCTGAAGTGGCCCAAGTCCTAGATATATCTGTTTCTTGAAGCACTGACTCCAGCTGCTGTCGCCCCCTTTGAAATCTCATAAGTTTTTAATGGGCTTTGCTTCACAATTCTCTCAAGGCTGCTGTTATCCCTGTTGCTTGTGCACATTTCTCTATTACACTTTTTCCTTCCATCTAACTTACCTAACCCAGCCTCTTTAGCAATGACCTGTGGGGTCAGTGACTGTACAACCGTTAAGTTTTCCCTATGATTGTGTAGGGCATTGGTGTCCAAAGTCGGGCCTTAAGGACAGGTGGACTACATGTTTTAGATGTTATCCTGGGTCAACACACCTGAGTCAAATGATTGGTTTATTACCAGGATTCTGGAGAACTCCATGACATGTTTAGAAGGTAATTTAAGCATTTACATTACGCGTGTTGGAACAAGGAAACATCTCCAACCTGCAGGACACTGGCCTTTAAGGACTAGAGCTGGAAACCCCAGGTGTAGGGCATAGCATAACATTTCTGTATTAAAAGGATTTTTTTTTTTCATTTTATGTAACAATCGAATTTCATGAAAAGCTAAATTTGGGGCTTTTATTAGCTATAAGTCATAATCGTCAAAACAATCAGAAAAAAACTATTGAATCATCACAATAATACATGATTTTTGCTTTTCACCTAAATTTCTAAAATACTATTCTAAAAAAATTTTCAAATATATTCAGTTTAGTTGATATGCACCTGTAAGGGATATCAATTTAGGTGTCTTGGTAGTGCTTGTTTTTAACAGTCACATCTAGCTTTGAAAAATTATATAACTAGATGTGCATCTAGAAAGTAGAATAAAGAAAAGACATTTAATTGCAGGTTAGACTGGATAGGCTTCAACACGTCAAACAGCAGGTTGTTGAACTTTCGGCAGGTCACATAGAATCACCTCATCTCCACCAGAATGACTGTATAAAGGGAGGCATATTGTTATTTTCCACATCCAGAAAGAACTATGTTATCTTCCTCCCTCTGAATCTGTGTAATGACCCAAAAATAAAGGATTTCAGGTCAGATGCAGATGACTGTTTCATTTATTTTTCTCCAATCCCCATACAATTTATGTTTATGTTGAGGTTGCTCAGCATATAAAGAAACAGAAACCATTTATCTATATTGTAATGCTCATGCTTGAAGTGGGGAAAATTTCGACAAGAACATGAGAGTCATCTGACGTTCTCTGACCCTTTGAGATCCTCGCCTTCCCCTCTGTTACCCATGGGTGAAGCCAGTCTAATAGAGCCAACAGGGCGTGATGCGAGTGGCCTACATACCGCTCCCACAGCCCCGCTCCAGCCCCCACCTACCCACATCAGACAGCACAGTTAAGCAGAGTTTGTGCACCGCTTGACCTTTGATGGTCGGCAACAAATTACGAATGCATGCTCACTCACAGCCTTTATCTATGGGCAGATTAATTACTGGCAGCACACATTAATTTGAGCATTATTCACAAGCCTGTCCCCTGTGACGAGGAAGATAACAATACTGTTATGTCATTGTAGCATGGTGTTAAATTCTTTTAATAATTTTGGCTCATTCAAGGTTCTAAAAAACTACCGTGAAAGGATATGTGCGATACAGGAAATGCAAGCTTCCCTTAGCTGGTTTCTGTTCTTCCTCTGTATTGTTCTTCCTTGTGCACTGTAAAGTTGAATCTTGTTTTATTTGCACGAGTGAGATATTTGGATCCATGGTTCTGCCTCTACTAAATGTATGCAGAGAATCTTAATACATACATTGCGTACATTGCATAAGGCCTGGGCTAATTCAGTAGCAAATACAGCGCCTTGAAAAAGTATTCATGCCTCTTGAATCTTTCCAAAAATGTCCACATTACAAAATTTTATTTGTAATAAATGTAAAGTAGAATGGGTTTTCTTTTCAGATAAAAATAGTCAAAGTCTAGATCCAAAACATTTGCAAAGATGTGCAATGCTGCTACGGAAAATGGTGCATGCAAGTTCCAAAAGACTTGCATCATGCACCGTTTTTCTGCGTATACATCTTGTGCCATCTTAATCCTAATATGAAACAGTTAGGTTTGTGGTTATGATGTGACAAAATGTGTAAAACATTCAAGAAGTTTGAGTTCTGTTGCAAGGCTTTGTAACTCACTTTTAATAACAGTAATGGTCGGCTTTTTTGTAAACTTGTTTCACAGCCACCAAGCTTAAGCACTTTGCTGTTATCGAGTCAATCCTCAACTATTCTTCATGCCATAAAGTACTAGAATCAAATGTTAGGCCATCAGTCAGACTGGTGAAGTTCAACCAAACTATGCTATTCCATGAGTCAATGATCTCAAACACAACAGAAAAACCCACAGCTAAATGTCTGAAAAACAATAGAATCAGCGTTTTACAATGGTCCTGTCAAAGTCCAGACTATAATCTGACTGAAATGTGGTATCATATTCCTAAAACTTTGCAGAAAACCCATTTCAGCAATCCTCAACTGAACTAAAGTAACTTTCTAAGGATGAGGGGGCCAAAATTCCTCCACAGCGATGTAAGACACAGAAAAGTGGCCCGCAGAAGACAGTTCAAGTTATTGCTGTTAAAGGTGGTTCTGCAAGCTGTTGAATCATGGCCTGTATTTAGTTTTTCCAATCACCTCTTCTGGACTTTGACCTAGTTTTTAATCATAGAGCTAATTGCGTAATTTTACATGTCATGTTTTGTTGTCCACCTATCTTTAGGGTGTATTACAGACCAGATAGCTTACACTGTGTTCTTGCATAAAACCTGACAGTTAAAAGACAATGTTTGTTTTTGACTGTGACATATAAAGTATAATTTAATAAAATATATCCAGTGGATTTTAAAAGTATTGACACCCCAGACTCTTTAAATTGTTTTTGCCATATTACAAACACAACTTTGATGATATCTTATTGGGATTCGGTGTCATAGACAACACAAAGGAAATGGTACTTGGTTTATACATTTTTAACAGTACAAATACGAATAGTGTGATGTGCAGTTATATTCAGCCCCCTTTACTGATACCCCTAAATTAAATACAGTGAAATCAAATGCCTACAGAAGTCACCAGAATCCCTCTGTGTGTAAAAGTAGTTTTGGGGATGTTTAAATCAAAGAGTATGGCACAAATGGAAACCTACCAACCTGCTTGTCCATGCAATCTAATAGGTGAGAGCTCTGAACTCTGGAGGAGCTGCAGAGATTCACAGCTCAGGTAAGAGAGTATGTCACAGGACAGCTTTTAGTTATGCATTCCACAAATCTGCCGTTTATAGAGGAGAGCCCAAAAAAGCAATAAGATACAGCAAACATGGAAGAATGTGCTTTTGTCAGAAGAGACTGCAGCTGAATTGCGCCTATGTGCAAAAACGCTGTGTTGGAAAACTAGCACTGCACATTAACCTGAAGACAACCCCTGCAATTAAACAGGATGGTGGCAAAATCATGTTGTGGGTATTCCTTTCTTCTGCAGGGACGTTGAAGCTTGTTGCAGTTAATGGGAACATAAAAAATGGATGGGGGCAAATTTAAGGCAATTTTGGAAGAACATTTTTTGGAGGAAAAATAATTAAGACTGGGTCAGGCATTTCAGGAGATATATATTACCCTAAACATACAGCCTACAATAAAATGGTTTAGATCAAATCATAATAATGTGGTACAATTAACTAGTTAAAGTCCAATCTTGTATCTAATTGAAAACGTTTGGCAAGGCAAAATGTATATTCACAAAATGTTAGTCCCTGCTTCTACAAAATGATATACTCAGATGCTGACAACAAGGCATATTTAAATGTTTTTTTTGTAAAATAAATAAATAATAAATAAATAAATAAAGTTTGAAAAGCATGTATAAGATAATCTTAATAAATGACATTGGAGCTTGTGGTTGTAATGTGACAAAATGTGAAAGAGTTTAAGGGCCTTTGCAATAGCCTGTAGATGAGAAAAAAATATATATTTAATTTAATCAGCAACAGCTGAAACATGAAGCAATAGCAAAATTATGTAAATGTCAAGTTAGGCATTTTCTTTGGATTACGGAAAGAGACAACGTCTGATTTTTCTTAGAAGTAAAAAACTTTAATCATTGATTGTCCTTTTGGTTATTTACTGACACAAAATCTATACAGAACTAAGACTGAGGCATACATTTATTTATGACTTACAGTAAAGTATCCTAATGTGTTGGCTTTGATCCCTGAATAAACTAGCTGATGAGTGTTTTTGTGTAGTAAAATGTCCTGACTTTGTCTGCAGTACAATTGAACCTCAACGATGCGCAAAAACACTGGAGGCTGAACCTAATGGAGAACCTGGCCACGGGCTTGGTTTTTATCATAGTGGTTGTCAACATCTTCATCACTGCCCTGGGAGTCCATCGACCAAACCACAGCCACTGACCAAGAAGGCCTAATTGTGTTTGTCTGATCGCATGTTTGATTTTTTTCTTTATTATCATATTAAACCTCTTTGCTCATTTTGTTCTTATTGTCCAGTTTGTTCCAAACTGCATCCATATAATCAGCATCGTTTTGGTCTTCTGCCCCTCTGAACTAACTACAACAGTCTACCGTCACTGATCACTGGTGTGGAAGTTTCCAACAAACTAAAACAAATCCAGCCACTGGTCATTTACCAGAAAATCATTGTCCTGCTCTCCTGCAGGCACAGCGAGAGAACAGCGAACCAGAGAGAAACAGCCATGGTGGCAAAGGAGGTCTGGTGCATCAACAACGTATTTGTTGCTGGTGGACAAACAGAAAACAACAACAGTTAGGCACACGTGACTGTGCTCTGTCTGTCTCCCCAGCAGTCCTAGAGTGACCCGAGCAGACTTTTGAACACATTTCAGTTTTCCACAGCACTAACGGCTCACCTTGACTGACCTGCTGAACAAATGCGTATGTTCAGGGTGTATCTGATATGCATCAAAGTTCTGACTCACCAACACGTTTTTGCCCCATCGTCATTTGACCAAACATTCAATTATAATAACTGTTCGGTTTAACTGAGAATCCATCTGCTATGAGCAAAGTTGGACTGTGTGTGTGGTTCTCTGGGCCGGCAGCAGCTGGTGAGTCAGAGTCAACACGATTCAGACCCCAGCAGAACTGCTCGTTAAAGTGGAGGCTCTGATTAGACTGTTTCATCTGTGTCACTAAAGCTTCAATAAGTGAACAAATCAGTGCCTATTTCATCCACAAAAAGCAGTTGTGCCTGTGTTTTACATCCTTATCTAAATAATAGTGACAAACATTATTAAAAATGTTTATATACTTTTTTTTGGCATGAATTTCATGTTATTTTTTGGGCTTTTGAACCTTTTATTTTCAAGGGTGAAAGGATTAAAAAAAAAGCCTGCTAATGTTTGAAAGTGTTGTGAATTTTCTTAAATGAACACAGGAAATTTATACAAACAAATACAGACAAATAAATATTTGCTTAAATGTCCCACTATTAGACGTTTTGTATCAAAAAAGTTAACTTTTTGCATAGTTATGGATGATTATTCAACCATTCCTCTTATTAGAACATGTCAGAACACTCATGGTGCCTGTTTAAATTGACTCATTTCTTTATATGGGTCTTGATCGGTTTTGCCAGGTCCCTCTTGAAAAAGCCATTTTATATTTCATTGAGTTTTGTTTATTAAATGTTAATTAAACTATGTGTTCACCATGATATGTTGATTTGAAAGGAAGGTGAAAAATGTATAGGTAGTCCATTATCTTCATTGTTCCATTCATTTTAAGCAACACATCAGTACTGTTTGCAGTGAAATAGACCATCATCATGATTCTGCCACCACCATGCTTGACAGATGGCAAAGCGTTCTGAGCTTTGAAAGCCACAACTTGAGTCGTCTATGCATTCTTCTTTTCAGTGAAGTTAAACTCACTGCTCAGTCTTTGCCTCGTCTGTCCACAAAACATTTCTTATTAAGCATTTGGCTTGTCTAAGAGGGCAGCTGGAAGTTTCAGTTGGACTTAAAAGACCTGGGTATGTTTTACTTTGGACAGTGACACTGGTGTTACAGCATCCTTTCGTTCTTGACAGGATTGAGTCTTGGTGGCTCCTGAGTTATTCTTGAACAACCTAACCAATTTTCTTTCATCTGAGTTTGACATGGCCAGATGGTTGTAACTTGGGCACTGTTGGGGGTTTCCATTAGAAAATTATCCCAAACACAAATTAAAACCAGTGAAAGGTGTCAGAAAGCCCGATCAGTTGAGGAGTTTAATTAAATAAAAGAAAAATAACTTACAGCACAGCTTGAGGAGATCAGAAAATGGAGCATAGAGAGGCAGAGCAACTCAGCACAAACAGGCATGGAAACAAGGATAGTAACAGAAGCATCCAGTGGAGGACAATGTGAGCCAAAGAGCTAATATACTGAGGGACAAGTGGAGAATGACAAAGCAAGCCAGTGAGTAATCAAAGGATAATGAGAAGCAGCTGAGACAGAGGAAGGCAAGGAAGCTGAGAGAAGGAGACCGATTAACCTTATAGGAACTGACCTAACACACAAAGAAACTATAAAACCAAGAAGAAAAGTCTAACAGATCTTACAGAAACAATTCCAAATGTACAAAAAACACAAGAATAAACAAAGAAACTAAACACAAATGCATGAACTAACAAAGAGACTCCTACTAACATACACTAATGAACACAGAGAAATGAACTGAATATGAACATGACAACAAGATGATCATCAAAATACACACAAAAGAAAATCACAACCCAAGCACCTCCAGATCATGAAGAAAAGTATACATTAAGGTCCCCTAAGGACTTCCACAGAGCAATCAATCCTACTGAAAGCTTGGGGACTATACTTAAAAGCCTGTATGTATGGTGAACGGTGAACACCAATGAACACCTCAAAACTGAATTTGAAATGGACAAAGGATGCTAAAATTAAACCTCTAGAATTGCCTAATCAAAGACCAAATTTAGTAAAAAAAAAAAGAAGAAAATAATAATAAATGTATGGACTACACTTAAAAGACAGGTCCATGCCAGGAAGTCAAGCAGATTTATTAGAGCTCTACCAATTCTGATAAGAATAGCGGTCCGATAACCAGCCAGAACTAATCATGTATATGGTTGACCTTGTTTATATACTTTTCATACTTAGAAAAGAGAACATTCACAATAATTTCTAATTTGGATGCCAAGTTTGTGACTCTTCTTGCCTAAGGTCTAACACAGTTGTTCTGTGAGGGTCAAAGATCAGTATGCTGGTAATCAATGAGGAGTTTTAGATTTTGTGAACCAGAAAAACAATAATGTTATTGAAGAAAGCAGGAAATATCATACGATTAGGCGCCTGAGCCCTTCTCCATGCCCCTGATGTAGCCATATTTATACAAGAGTTATTACAAGAAAGAGTTTCAAGCCATTTTTAAATGCATGCATCCTGCACTCGTGTCTCTCCTGTGCATTTAAGTAAATGTATTTAATGCTGCCTTACCTTGAGTTAACGTTACTCATCCACTTTCTCATTATTAATTTATGTGTCTGTTGCTTCTCATTGTCATCGATATGGCAGACTAGAACATTATGTGTCACGAAATGATGTGGAGAATGAAAAAGCAGCGCCCTCTGGTGCAAAGAGAAGTACTAGCTTCATTAACCATGTTACACTACTTAAGTACAAGCAGTATGCAGTATGCATAGTACCACAATGCATTTATTAGTACACCACTTTAGGGTAAGTTGCAGACAAATGTACATAAATGTATCTGTCATCACAGACTAACATTTATCTGTAAGTTTTTTGTTACTGCTAAAGAATAAAATTAAGTCCCAAAACTGCTTATTTTTATACTTTATTTCCTCATTTTTAAGCATACCCCAGTAAATGTTTGTGTTTTAGAAAATCATTAGAAGGCACTACTATTAACAGAAAGGTATTGTGCATTTAAGAAAATGTGTAGGACACGTTAACAGACGTGCTATGGAAAGTTATGCTACTCAAGTAAAGAATTAAAGCAGGGTTGTTAAACACCAGCCTGTTGAGGGTGATGGGTGTCCTGCACCTTTTAGATGACCTTTCAGGCATGCTGAGGAGATAACATATAAAAGTTGAAGAGCCCATCCTCCGAGCACTGGAGTTTGGCACTACTGAATCAGAGGGACAGAAAACTGTTTTTAGGAGTTACATCAGCATGTTAAAATAATCATGGTATGTTTAGCCTAAATAAATTAACAGCTTTGCAGACATAGGAAATTCAACAGTCTTTTGTAAGATCTAGAGATGCACCAATCGTGGTTTTCCTGGTCAATACCATTTTCAGATTTTTTTTTTTAGCTCTGCCCTGCCAATTCTGATCTTATTCTGATTCTTGGAAAATAACATATAGAGCGGAACAAACAAAATCTGCTGCAGGTTCCTTGATATAGGCAGTAGTTTTGAATCCAACAGAAAATGGACTGCAAGATTATGGAAAAAAGCTTATGTCCCTAACCTTTCTCAGTTTTTAATAAAATAAAAAAGTGTATCAAGGTACATACTGCTGGTTGATGAATTCATGAAAGGAAATTTTGGGAATTCTTGGTTTTGAAGATTTTAATGATTTGTAAAAAACAATCTCTTTTTTTAGGTATTTACTCTGCTGACCACCGATTAGAGATGGTCAAAAGGAAAATTAGTCGATTTCGTACTCTGGCCAGATGATTGGTGCATCTCTAATCATTGCATCGATTTCTCTTTGAAAAAGCTTACTACATTAAATGGCAGCAACATAACAGTAAAGCTCTACTGGACACAGGCAACTGGCAGAAAACACATGTATTATAAGACAAGAGCCAGAAAGAGAGAGAGATAAAAAAAACATTCAGTGATCAAAGGTTGGTCTTTTTTTATGACAAACTTACAGCATTGCATTTAGGGTAATAACAGCCATATGTTCGCTACAGTGACACTGATACAGTTATCAGTTTTATTCAACATGTTTTCAATATCAAAAACTGCATAGCCATCTAATTAATAAAAGCAACCTCCATTTCAGTGATAGCTGTGCTTTTCAGTCAAAATGTGGTTTAAATGTGGAAGACTTTAAAATTTGTGTTGGTTGGATTTTTTTTACCAACAAACCCAAGCAGAAACGATACAAAAGTGCTCCACAGAGGTAGACGTAAAACTGGTTTGGCACAGCAAAGTTGCACAGCTTGTTCTTCTGAAGCATTTTTAGCCTTGTTATTTCTGCTTTCCGACCTCCACATAGGAAATAAAAATGTCCTTAGCATCTTTACTGAGTCTCACTGCAGAGCAGTGAAGGAACGCTTCTATGCATCTGAGTCTCTGACCCTCTGCAGAAAGAGGGGTAAAAAAGGGTTACAGATAGTTGCCAAGAGAGGGTGGAGATAAAGTTTTCATTTTGCATGACTCACCTCCATAATAATAGAGAATTGCAATGCCAACTGCAAAGCTAAAACAACTGAGGAAGAAAATTGGTCCTTCAAAGGGAAAGAAAATTGATAAATTACTCATCTTTGACAACAAACATTTTAATTCTAAGGCAAAGTGAAGAGTTGGCATTTTAAAACTGCAGTGGGAAAAACACCATTGTTGTTATCAGAGCCATATTTTAACTGTTTAATGGTGGCTGAGACTCAACGCAGGGCAGAAGAAGCCCACTTTAAACACAAACTTAGCTGACCCACAAAACCAAAGCCCTGGATTTAATGGGATGATGAACGGTGGCGCTGTACAGTACAGAGGGCCTCACATTCTGATGCTACAGGGGTTAAAAGGTTCAGCAGAGCTTATAGAGCTTAAGTGTTGCTCAGTGAAAGAAAGACGAATCCACACAACCACAAACTGTAAGGTTATTACATTAATACACCCCACCAGGCATGCAGTCAAGTTTTTTTTTTCCCACAGCAGGAGTCCAAAGACAGAATTAAAGTCTTTTTTTTTGGCTAATTAACAGTAATGTCTTTTTATAAGGTCTACCAGGAATGTGTGTTGTGTCTGCCTATTGTTGCAGCTCCCGTACTTCTGGGACAAGTTAATGTCACTAAATAATTCTATCGCATTTTTCTTTGAGATGAACCATTTCATTGTAGCTATGTTTTGTCCTATTGGAAGGTGAACCTCTGCTCACATCTCCAGTTTCTTTGCAGCCTCTAACAGGTTTTCTTCCAGGGTCGCCCTATATTTAGTACCATCCATCTTCCTATGAGATCTGAACGGCTTTCAAGTCCCTCCTGAAGAAAAGCATCCCCACAGGACGATGCTGCCTACACCATGTTTCACTGTGGAGATGGTGTGTTCAGGGTATTGGGCAGCATTAGGTTTTCTAAACCATATAATTTTGCATTCTGGCCATAAATTTTGGCCAGAATGCAAAATTTCTTTCAAATGTTTCCTGTGTTCACCTTGAAATATGTCTTGTGGCAAACTGCATTCTTTGAATAATTGTTTTCTTCCCGCCACTCTTTGATAAAGGTCAGATTTGTGAAGAGCATGACTAATAGTAGGAATGTCAATTAAATTGAAGTGGATGACCATGCCTTGGTAGACTGGCAGGTGACTGAACAGTTTTCTGTGAGATGTTGAAAGCTTGGGGCATTTTTTACCACTTAACCTAAAATAACTTGAACCTTTCTGATGTGTTCCTGGGTCTATGTGGTGCTCTTTGTTCAATGATATTCTCTAACAAACCTCTGGATTATCACAAAGCAGCTGTGTTCATACTGACATCGTTTTGTACAGATTCAAAAAGGCAAAGCAAAGACGGCTGAATATAAATGCATGCTTTGCCGATGGTTGTGTTGTACCCTTTTCCGTACTCTGCACAACTACGTAGTACTTTGTGTTGGTCTTTCGCCTAAATACAGTGTAATACATGGAAGTTTGCAGTTGTAATGTTGTAATGTAATGAAAAGTGAAATGGCTTCAGGACTGTGAATAGTTTTGTATAAAACATCGATTGTATTACTGTAATTAGAATGTAGCTTGTAACAGTATTTACCTCTGTCATTAAGCACACATCGGTCTGGGATGATAGTACTTCTTGAATCCGGCATCTCTGAAACAGAGAGTCAGAGAGGTCAAACAGCACCAGCTATACTTTAGATAGAAACTTAAGCTAAAGAGAAGATAGCACCCTGACTTTGGTGCGTGTCTTAAACAGGACCAACCTACAGAAATATAGATAAGGAAATTACAACAACATTGAACCTCTTCTCTTTTATACTCCTGGAACAAACATTAAACTCATTATCCATGTGGATCACAAAAAAGAAGCTTAAAAAGAAGCTTCATAAAAACAAGTTTGTAACTGTAACAGAATTATAATCAACAGTCAGTTTTAAAACCCACGAGATGAGACATCTGAACACATCACTATGACACACAGGATATTTGGCTTTTCCAGGAAACTGATGTCACTTCTACAATCTGCTCCAACATTTCTGCTCCTGTTTGCGTCTTAATAAAAATCTAGTGTCTGGATTGATAAAAACCACAACTCCGAGAAGGAATCTCACTCAGGCTCAGAACTTTACCTCTTTGTCTGATTCTAGTAGGCAAGCTGAAGTAAACATCCTCAGCGTGGATGTGAAGCGCTCTGTAGAACTCATAGCATGCATTGTCACCCTTCCCATGCAGGTACTTCAGCAGTTCACTTAGCCGCAATTTAGTGGGGACTCTCAGGCTTCTAAACTGCAGAGAGGCAGACGTGCAGTCAGAGGAAATGTCTTAGAAAGATTTTTTTGCATTGATGTCAGTAATCTTTATCAGATCATTAGTCTGAATAAAATCTTATTTAGCTCGTTAAACTAACAAAAACATGGACAAGAGCTGAGTCTGAGTTGTTATTTTTAGAATCAAGTTATGTGTTTCTTTTTAAGCAAAAGAAAAATACTTCTGTTTTCTACTTTTATGTCTATATTGGATTGGATATACTGGACATGTTATTTCTGAAGACCTCATACGGTCTCCAATGGCCCTTGATACAGTCTACACAGATCACACAGGTTTACTACAAACTGTGAAAGTTTGACTTGATGCTGCATACTATATTCATGTGTGCTGTCCTATTCTGAACTTAAACATTGCTGCATTTTGATTTATAAAACTGTTCTACATCTTATTTTTATCTACAAACCCATATCCAACACGAAATTATTAAAATATATATTTTTTTAACCAATTATTCTTTGAGCTCATCTCACTATGGGAAATAAACTATATTGTCAAAACTATTCCCTTGTCTGCTTTTACACACACATGACCTTGAGTGACATTCTGTCCTTAATCCACTAGGTTTAACACAAGGTCCACAAGGTTTAGGAGTGAGTTTATAGGAATTTCTGACCATTGTTCCATAAGAATAGATGTGAGGTCAAACACTGATGTTGGAGGAGAAGGAGTGATTCAAAGTGTCTACTCTAATACATACCTAAGGCGTTCGATCCAGCTGTGATAAGGCTAGGCCAGTCAAGTTCTTTCACAACAAATTTACTTTGACATGTTTCTGTTCTGACATGCTCTGTGCACTTGTGGGCAGTCATGTTGGAAAAGGAAGAGACCATCTCCAAACTGCTCCAACAGAGTAAGGAGCAGGAAATTGTAGAACATATAGAGTTCCTGATGAGCCCCACTCCTAAAAAACAGGTCCACATCATGCATCCCTCTGTAATAAATTGTGTACTTAACACAATGCAGTCATGAAAGTGCTGTTCCTCTGGCAAATGCCAAACCCAGACTGTCCACACAATCGCCAGAAAGAGAGGCATGAACTGTCACTACGGAGAAACACGTATCCACAGCTCTGGAGTCCAATGGTGCTGTGTTTTACACCACTGCATCTGACACACTGGGCTTTGATGCAGCTGTTTGGCCATGGAAACCCATTTCACAAAACTCTCTACAGACTGTGGTTGAGCTAATCTGAAGGCCACATGAAGTTTGAAGGTTTGTAGCCATTGACTCTTTTGAAAGTTGGCAATTTCTCCCACTTTATGGCTGAATACCTGTCATTCCCAATTACTTTGCCTTTATTATATTATGACTGGACTTGTTGCACAGGTGACATCATATCATGGTCCCACACTGGGACCCACTGAGCTCCTGAGAGCGACCCATTCTTTCGCAAATGTTTGCACCTCGTCTCCATGCCGAGGTGCTGGTTTTCATACACCTGTGGCTGTGGAAGTGATGGAAACACCTGATTTCAAGGATTTCGAGGGATGAGTGAAAAACCGGTGGCAATATAGGCTAATGTATTTTAAATATACAATCTTCTATGTAGAATAATGTCAGCTACACAGTCTCATATGATTTTAGTTTGTTATGTTTAAAATTGTAATTCTTTTTTAAATTTATTGTATAAGGTTCTTAACTTGTGAGCATTTCACTTACTGTTTTTGTCTGCTCGCTATTTTGCTATCTATCTAGTAACGGAGATTTAAAATACTCAAAGTGTTTTTATCTTCTGGTTAAACTAAGCTTAAAATATTGCTTTAAAGGTTTGTATGTATTTATTTGTCTATAAAAGAAGTCAGCTGCTAGATCTGCAGGAAAGCTTTCAGCAAGATTGTTTATGTGCCACAGAGGGCACTACTTAACTGTTTTCAAAAATGTTCTGTCCATGGTCAAATAAACATACATTTATTTATGTATTTAGTTGTATTAGTTTGTTAGTTTTTAAATAGGAATGAACTAAACTGAAAATAATACTAAGGATTGAGATTTCCAAAACATTTCTGCCACTAACAGCTATAAAAAGTTTTGCTGAGCAATGTTAGAGCTTCTAAAAAGCTAAAATTTTATGAAAATAATAATTTATTGAAATATTTTTAATATAGCAGAAACTCACAGAAAATCTTAGAACATTTAGTCCAGCTGCTAATTTAATACAGATATTTAGTGACAAGTAAAACACATTTGTACATTACGAAAACAATTGTTTGGCTGCACTGCCCCTTTCTCCTGTAAAAATATTGCAACTGAAAAGTCTTTCAATGCATGTTTCGATATTTTAGCTGATCAAAGCGGCTGGAACTGGAAGAGGCCGAATATTTAACTTGAACGGGCACAGTCAGAAGGATGGTGAGGGAGTTAAAACTGTCATGCCTGTGTTTGGGGTTTTGAGTTTGTGTTCTGATACTTTCCCTGCCATGTTCTTCTCTTGCTTTATTTCAGTTCATTTTGGCTTATTAGATTAATTCTGGTGTTTAGGTCTTTGTTACTTCCCTGGATTCTTATGCCATATTTTTGTATTTCCTTATAGATCTTATTCCGCCCTGTTTATGTTCTTTCGGCAGTTTCATTGTTTACTTTTTTCTGTACTTTTTGTTTTCTGTTTCTTCCCTGCACAATCATGTTAATAATCACTCTTCCTCAGTTACTTTCAGTCTCTCTCCCACCAGCTGATCCTAATTTCCTTCTGATTAACTCCCTGCATTCATTGGTCCATTCTCAACATTCCCTCTACTTATACTTACCTATTGTCATTCTCCACCAGTTCCTGCTGGAAAACTACCCTGGTCACTACCCTGTATGATGCCTGACTACATATTCTGAGTTTCCGTGCTCTTGTTATCTTCCTGCCCATGTTTTACACCTGCCTGTGTTCCTGTACGTGTAAGTTTGATTATTATTAAACCTTTCATTTACTGGCCATGTTGCTCCCTCGCTCTTTTCTGCACTTTGGCACAACCTCAATATTGACTTTGCTCAATATGTCACATAAAGTCTGGTGGTCCCTGAAAATTTGTCATATGTAAGATTTGAATCACTTGTTGCTCGCTTCAACATTGAAGCACCACTGGTGTTTTTACAAATGTATTAGGTTAAAACCAGGTGAATAAAGCAAAACACCAACTGTTGTATTTTGTAATTAAATAAAACGACTTTTGCATGTTTACTGGTGCCCAACAATATACATAGTGACCTTGCAGGCTTCCTTGTCACTGAGTATCTGGGGGTAGATCCTGTTGAGCTGCAGCACCAGTCTGTCAACCAGTTCAGTGTCCATCCCCTGATGAGAGCACAGAAACTCAGCATCGCTGTGGAGCTGCTCATCATAGCCTTCTGTGTCTGGTCAACACAGATTGAGAAGACATCAGTAAATATAATTCAGTCAGCATGAAAACATACAAACCACCCTGGTTCTCAAACTGTAAGACATTTACCACCAATTGTATTTGTGATCCCTGTGGACTTCATGTGGTACTCAGGACACATTTTGGTATAAAACATTTACAATTTATTGTACATTTACTATGATTGTTTTAAATGACAACTCTAAACAAAGTGAATATCAGGTTCTGCATGCAGTCAGCAAGAAAAAGCCATGCTTCGGGCTTAAGATTTTACATTTTAATTGATTAAAATAGATTTGAATTTTATTATCTTTTAACCTCAAACATTTACTCTAAAATTCTAGGATTTTTATTTATGTGCTCCAGACACGTTAAAAAGCCAGACCGCATATAAAAATATAAGAAATCAACACACATAAATTGATAAATAAGAACTTTGGCACCTGCTTTCTTAAAATTGTTAAATGTATAAATCACTAGCTTCAAGGCTTTATGTTTTTTAAAACCATGCTCAAATATAGAGATGAAATACAGATTTTGGCTAGCTTAAAGCTTCCAAGTTCAAACATGCAAATGCAGCAGTTCTTAAATGTACTAAATGTACTATTATAGCATTTTTTTAATATAACTGGCTTCATGATGCAATCTGATCAGCACAAATTCTTCTGTATTTTCTGACTTTCTTGTAATCCTGTGAATTGTATCTTTAGGCACCTGGTTGTTTAACTCTGTCACGTTTTTGTTGAAATCAGGAAAATTTACTGGGGCACAGAAATATATCCCAGGACTTGTGTAACAATAAAATTGGTCTGGCTATGCCTATGTGCATTTCAAACCTATAAAACAACACCCTTGCTGAATTCTGACAGAAGAAAGCTACTAAAAAGCTAAGCCTGACTCTGTGCTGCAACAGGTCTACAAAGCCCAGTTCCAGTCTGTGGAATCCTTTGAACAGACGATTGTACGTAAACACACCTGGCAGAAGAAGTGAAAAACTAAAAATTATGCAAAATTTCCATTCCCAGATCTGACCTGGTTACTTGTTTATGTAAGATGTGAATATACATTTAGTTGCTTGTACATATACATCTTATTGTCTGTCACAGAGGTGGTCCACAGAATGAAATGCTTGAGGACCACCGTCCTAAACTGAACAGACAAAATTCCAGCCTAGTGATGGCATGCAGCTAATTGAATGGTGCGGATTCAATTTCTCGATTTAAATAGTTAATCTGGACCTGGCGTAAGCCCTGCTCTGGGAATAAATTACTAAGAGGTTTATTACCACATTTAGCAAAGTGAATACAGATGCAACAAGAATAGGGGAACCTCTCTTTGATTCAGTTTCACTGTTGTCAGTATCTATCTATCTATCTATCTATCTATCTATCTATCTATCTATCTATCTATCTATCTATCTATCTATCTATCTATCTATCTATCTATCTATCTATCTATCTATCTATCTATCTATCTATCTATCTATCTATCTATCTATCTATCTAAGCAGATCTATCTTTGAAATAGAAACATATCCAATCTTACTTAATAGGAATCTATAAAAAGCATCTCAGACCTATTTTAAGAAGTTTATGAATAGATATTGCTGCTAACATGTTCTCCTCCTAAAAACACAGCTCACCTGGTGATCAGTCCAATCATCCTTTTGTGGATGTATTCGCCTAATAAAGTGTATCCACAAGTCCAATCATCTTACCTTTTAGGGTCAGTTGTGCCATACCAAACAAAAGGCATGTGGGACTCACTTTAAAGTCCCCGGAGCGACGGTCTCTGCTGCCCTGTACCACACCGCGACCTGACTGACCTCCACGGCAGGATAACGGTGGATTACACCCGGACAAGCAGCAGGGAGGCCACAGCTTTTAGCTGCAAACACTGATTCACTCAGGAACCAGGGCATTTACACCAGTATACCATCAAAGCCCCACATACTTAAGTGAACTACTCATTTTAATAGAATTTAATTTATTTAAAGCGTTATTTACATGTTGGCTGCAGCCATTAAGAATCATACCACATCAAAAGCTGGTTCCAGTTTATCGAGACCTTTTCCAGTAATCACCTTAACCTTTAGCGTAAGAGTTTTTTTTAAATCAAGCATAAAGCTTTTTTTTCTTCATTCAATGTCAGGAGTTTACATCCATAGTATGGCATGTGTACTAAAGATGCATTGGCTCCTAGTTTCCGCCAGGGGGCAGTGTAGTTTCGCAGTTTGATTAACGGCGCAAGTTATGTGCCTTTAAGATGTGTCTATAAATAGCCATAGCACCACAGGCATTCAGCTGTTTTTCTTTCACAAAACATGCTGAAGTCATTTCACTCAAAATCTGAGCTGAAGGTGTTACACATGAGTGGCCATCAAATAAGATTTCATATTTACTCTGTCAGCAATGCATCCTCACACTGACAGGATCCTGATGGAAACCTCCTTGGGGTTCATATTATTGTTTGTGTTCATATTCCTTGTGATTGCTGGGTTGACTTCAGATATATTGCAGTGTTGTCCCCCATACTGCCACACCAGTCCTGACCCAGCCGCTGAGAAGTGGACCAATCCGGAGTTGGCAGCTTGACAGGAGGAGAGAGGAGGTCCTGGGTAAATCAGGTAAAATAAAGGGGGGCGGGTTTTTGGGGGGTAAGAGAGGCTGTTTCTAGTTTTTTGGCCCCGGGAAGAGCAGAAAGGGTGGGGGCAGGGGGGGGAGGAAAGCGGGGTACTCCGGGAATCGGGGAAAGGGTGAGATACTCATGTTTTTTTTATGCTGCCAAACAAATCAGAATACATTTTAATTTATTTTAATAAAAAATGTACCTATACCTGCAAGGCTGAATGTTGTCACACAGGGCTGGGTTTGCAGTTTCCCACCAAGGCAGCATCTTCTTCTTGCTTTGTTTTTTTTGTTGTCCGCCCTTTAAGGA
Source organism: Crenichthys baileyi (assembly GCA_036173005.1). Classification (NCBI taxonomy): domain Eukaryota; kingdom Metazoa; phylum Chordata; class Actinopteri; order Cyprinodontiformes; family Goodeidae; genus Crenichthys; species Crenichthys baileyi. Next base: position 3,426 of record JAHHUM010002050.1, on the reverse strand, counting down.
CTAAAAACCCTGACTTGCTGTCCCCCTGGTCGGGTCCTAAACCCTAAAAGTGAGGCCCATTAGGCTCCCGGGAAATAAAAAATAAATTTGAAATTTGAGGGGGAAACGGGCTTTGTGGGCCCCCCAAAAACTTATTAAAAAGGGTTCTAAAAAAGCTCCCTAAAAAAATACTCTTTTTAATCTAATGGAAAAAAACTGTAGACAATTCAAAAAATCGGCAAAGCAGAAGCTTTAATTCAGCCAAAAACATACAGAACAAAGCAGTGAGAATACCCCCAGGTTGGCTAAATTGGGTATGGGAGAAAAATATATTTATTTCCCAGAAAGTCAGTCCTGTTCATGTATCATACCATTATTAGCTGCAGCTATTAAATTTTTTTTTTACTATTTAACTTTTTTTGGCACTATGCTCTTTTTTGAAAGTTACCAGACAGGAAATGGGCAGATAGAGAAAAGAGGAAGATGTATGCAGCAAAGGTCTCAAGGTCAGGAATCAAACCCAGGATAGTTGTGTTAAGGACTATAGCTTCGGGATATGGGGCGCCTGCTCTACTGCTAGGGCCAAACCCTCCCTTAGGAAAGCGTTGGGTGGGAAGGAGTTTTTTTTGGAAAAAAAAAATGCATGCAACTCTTCAGATTTATTTTTTTTTTTTGCAGAAAAAAATTTATTATTTTCCTTCTTCATAAGAGTTAGGCGTTCATTGTTTTCTCCTTTTCATCTTAAAAACCCAAAAACTAAAAAACGATTTTGGGTTGTGATGTGACAAATTTATACAAGGGCTTTTTGGTTAAACCAAACTACACACATTTATTTTAGAAGTTTTAAAGGGAAATGTCCGTAAATCCCCTCACCTTTCCTTTTTTTGTTTTACCCTCTTTATGCACTAAACCCCAAACAGAAATTTGATAAAAGCCCACAGACATGAGCAGGATTATTCCCGAGCTTATGATGGATGCCAGGACAGCCACACGGAAACCATAGTCCTCATAGGGGGACAGAGCTGGAGCATGACAAAAGATTGGGTCGATTTATCTGTTTTTGTTTGTTTTGTGCACATGGAAATTTACTTTACCATCAGTACAAGAATGGTAATAATGTTACATGCACCACCAGCCTGTTTTTAGGGCTGAAGGGTTTCCCTCGGTAAAACAAAGCAAAAAGCATCTTAGTCTTTGGGCAGCTGGGGGTCCACAGAAACCCCCAAAAGGTTTAAAAACATTTTCCGTCTGTGTTTGTTTCTTTTTAAAGGGTTTTAAAACAAACTAAAAGCAGGTTTAAAATTTTATTTTCAGTGTGATGTTAAAAGTCTTCTTATCTCTTCTGATAATTCAGCATACAACATAATCAATGCTGAGCTTAATCCAGACACAACTGTCCTGCTTTTAAAGGAGTTGCAACACAAATCAGATTTAATTTTTTTTGTCTAGTAAGTCTGGGTATTATCATGTAACTTCACATTTAATGTTGTAGGTTTTATCTTCAGGTAACTTATAGTCGTTTTTCTTCTGCAGCAGCTGCCACGTTATGTCTTGGTTTTAACTTCTCTGTTTCCACTTACGCTGACAGAAGGTCTCCCCCAACCCCTTTGGGGGGGTGGGTTTGGTTTCCCATGATTTCACATCCCGATCTTTGCCCACCAGCTTTTGGGTTTTGTGGGCAATTCCCGGGAAAGGACGGTGCCCCCCATTGGGCCCATTGCCCCTGGGAAAGATCCTTTGGGTGCCCCCCAGCGGCCCGGTGGGCCCCGGTGTGCACGAGGGATTGGGGGACGACCTGAAAACCCGGGCAGTGAAAAACAGCTTTGGGAGGAAAAATTAAAAATTGTAAAAAAAGAAATACAGCTTTTGGGGGGCAAGTTTTCACGCTGCTAATGTTAAATGTTCATGAAGTTCACTCAAAAGTTTTTTGATAGCTGTGAAATTTCTAAGATGAAAGATTTCTTCAAACATCCCGTCAACATCCTTTTAGGGGAAAAAATGGTCAAAAAACCAAAAAAAGGGAAACACTGGGAGAGGAGAACGGGTGGGGAATTCCACAGGGTATCAGCATGAAAAATCAGTAGGGCTGCCCCAAATGGTGACAAAACACAGCCCCCTTTACAGAACCCTGCTGCACGCTACATCGACAGCAACTGTATCAAAGCAGGAAGTGTGATAAATCAGGGCCCCTGAGGTTGGTGGAAACTCTCAGGCCATCTGGAACCTAAACAACTGGCTGTGCTACAGAACAGCACGGTACTCAGCAGACTGCTCTGGCATATGCTATGATGATCCACCTACTGCATGACTTCATCATGAAACAAGCTAGTGAACGGTAAACAGAGTGACATCACAGCAGGATCTATGACGGTAGAAGCCAGTCATTTTGTTTACTGTGAGAAACTATAAACTGGTTTTCATAGAGACGATGGAGGAATGGGACATAATTAGCTCTGATTGACTTCATTTGTAATGTAAAAAATAGTTAACAAGAGAATACTTTTGCTCATTCTTATCTCTCAGATTGGATGGATAGATGTACATTCTAACACATAAAATGCTTTGATCTAAACTATTTTATCGTAGCTCTGGCTGTTTAGGATGGTTGTCCTACCTGAAGGTGAACCTCCACCCCAGTATCAAGTCTCTTGTAGCCTCTGCCAGGTTTTCTTCCAGAACTATCCCGTATTTAGCTTCTTCCATCTTCCTGTCAACTCTGACCAGCTTCCCTATCCTTGCTGAAGAAAAAGATCCGCCACAGCAAAATGCTGCCACCACCATGTTTCACCACGGGAGAGGTGTTTTTAAGGTGATGTGGGGTGTTAGTTTCCTCCACAGATTGTGTTTAACACATAGGTCAGAAATTTTTACTTTGCTCTAATCTCATCTTCTTCCACATATTTGCTGTGCCCCTCACATGGCTTGTAGCAAACTGCAAACATCACTCTTCCATAAGGTCAGATTTGTTAGGTACACAATGAATATTTGTCTTGTCTGAACTGTAAAGATCTGCAGCTCGTCCAAAATTATTGCTTTAATTCTCCACCACTTGTTTTCATGATGCTGTTTTTTCACTAATGTTCTCTAACAAACATCGGAGGCCTTCACAGAACAGCTGGACATATACTGCTATAACATTACACATTCAGACACTATTTAATAACTAGATGACTTCTGGAGGTAACTGGGTGCCCTGGATGTCTTTTAGGCGTATCAGAGCAAAGGGGCCAAATATAACTGCAAGCATTTTTTTTTACATTTTTATTTATAAAACTATGCAAAACCAAAAACATGTAATCTTCTCTTCGCACTTTACAGCTATGCTCTACTTTGTTTCGATGTTGGTCCATGACATAAATCCCAATTAAGCACAGAAATTTGTGGTTTTAGTTTGAAGGTGTAGGAGGTATGAAGACAGAAAGTCCCAGGATCTGGTGAAACTGATCA